>QYTT01088193.1:37422-56881 GCA_006980735.1 Dasypogon diadema | reverse complement strand
CTTCATCTCGTTATAACAATCTGTGACGTCACACCGAGACAACTTGGAGCTTGGCTAGTTTGTATAACACTTCATCAAGTTAACAAATTATGAATAGGTTTTATTCAATAAAACACATATTTTTGTGTATTATTTTTGATTTATTTACTATAAGCCAATAGCTTTCACAATTAAAATCAAATGATTCCAAGCAAAAATAATGTGTAATTTCCATCAATTTCTGCCTAAAGACAAATATATAAGCATCTGTCACTCCGGATAGATTTTTGTTGTTGTGGTCATTAGAACAACTAATGGCGAATTGTTTCAACTATCCATTTTCACTCCACTTTCAAAATAAACGATTCAATTATGATTGAATGATGTTATGCTTCGCAACTTGCAAAACCAGCGAACGCTGGCTAAAGCATAAGAGACACAGACCTACATAGTCGGCAGTTTGTACACATTAAACAGTTTTGTGCACAAAATTAAAAATCAAGTATTAATGTTAAATGGTTTTTATTAGATTCATTCAAAATTGATTTTAAAGGATAAATCAATTAGATAATTTGTTGCACGGCATTAATCATAGATTTTTTGTGAGGAAATACGTAGTTTTGAAGTCAGTAGGTTAGAAAGGAATTAATAAATCATGTCTCTCTCTGGCTTAAATCAAGCTATGCAGCCAAAATCAGCAAGAATTTCACTTTCAGAAGAATTTCAATAGAATTCGACTTGTTTTGATTTTTTCTCTACTCTTTTCAATTGTTAAATAATACAGAGTTGTCAAAACAAATAAACACTATTGGCAAAAGATATACAACAGAAAACAATAAAATGACGGGTTAATAAAAAAGCACTAAAATAAATAAAAGTTAAAAAGTTAACTTAGTCACAGCTACATGATGACAGCTCTTCAAATGTTTGTTCAATAAATCCAATTTTTACTGACTTGTTTGTTCTCGAAAGAGAAACGTTTATAGGCACTCTGAGGCGAAGAAATTCGAAGACAAAACACCCATAACAACCCAAGGAATATTAATGGCTTTTGTCGAGGCAACGCATAAAATATAAGCCCAAAAACCTGTCAATGGAAAGGTAATGTTCGAGTTTTAATAAATACCACAATCACAATTGCAGTTGCTCAGTCAGTGAGCTTGAGCAGTAGCTTTACTTCATCTTCATCGTCAGTCTCAGTGTCAGTGAACTCAAAAAGCCTGACACAAATAGCAGCAATTTGAGGCTTTGGCAAGAAACATGTGGGGGCCAAGAGCGACAGTCAATAGAACTACAAAATAAAATTAATGTCTCTCACTTCGTACTTTTAAAAACGCTAACCCAACAGCGCATTATAAATAGACTCCACCAAACGTTGCAGTACAAGTTACACATTGCGATAATTATTTCATTACACACCTTCATGATTTTCGAAGTGTTTAAATGTACGGCCGCCGACAACGCAGGTGGCTAAAATCAAAGCAGGTGACTAGCGACGACGTGATGTTGGTCACATTTTTCAAAAAGGAATGCAACAAACTCACTCCTACTCCTCAGTGTATCAGTGGGCCTTTCTAATACGGCGCTCACGTGAATCGTGAAATAGCTTTCTTCCTTCTCAGTTCTAAGAAGCCCGTTACATCATATGACCGTACAGCTGCCAAAAGTAATTGGAATGGAAATCTTCAGTCTTCATGCAGCTTTGCAAAAACAAAAGTTCTGAGTAATTTGAGAATTCCTGCACGCGAATTGTTTGCAGACGTTTTTCTTCCACTTTCTTCAGAAAATTTTATTTTTGCCGCAGCCAGCCGGCAATCAGGTGAGTTATTAATTGGCTTTTTCCCGACTGAACTTTTTTAGCGCAGTTTTTTCGAGGGCAAAATTGATCCCAAGTGTGATTGCCAGAAACAAATCAGCTTCATATGTGCATCAGGTCTGATTGAAGGCGTTCAACAACGTAGGCGCATTAAATTTTCCACATTGTTCAGGTTCTAATTGATACACAAGGTCAAATTCAAATAATTCAAAGTAATGACTCCTCACTAAATTTTTATTCTTAAACAAATGAAAAACACTGCACTTGTGTGAAGTTTTATGAAGCAAAAAATTCTAGTTTGAAGGTGAATTTCACAAACATGCGACTTAACTAGAGATTCAGTAAATAAAAATGATTTCAATGTGACTTATTGCGGCGTCAATAGCAGCATGCACGTGACGCAGCTCATCCGAATTACAAATATGGTGGTATAGAATCAAAATGGGCAATCAAAAAACATTTCTGAAAGCTTGGAAGCAATTGCCAACAAATTTTTATTATTTTTATTATTCTTATAATGTAATATCTCTTTAGAACAGGGCTGTCCAACATGCGTTCCGTGAAACGATCTACCAAAAGTTGGATGGCCCTGCTCTCGAAATTTGTCAAGAACTATTGCATAATAGAAAACTATTGTAAACATTATGACGCTTATGGCTAAAATATTAAAATATTTGCAAGATTACGTGCACCACTTAACCCCTTGACGTAGTTTGACGAGTCTGGCTGGTCATCAGAATTTCGACAAAAAGTTAATATCACGAGTGCGTTTCGGAGTGTCAATTTCGGAATATATATTGGGCTTGGCATGTTTATGGTGGAAATAACGTCTAATGGGAATAAGGGCTAACTAAGGGCTGGCTACTTTTTCCCCGTTGCGAGGATCTTTCCCCACAAATTCGACTAATTTTGCGAGCACTTTCATATGTCACTTTGGTCTGAATATTGAATTTTGAATAAGTGGTACGGCAAGGGGTTAATGTTACCAGAGTACTGTGATATTTAAACTGGTCAATTAATGGTCTAAGAATTGTAATTTAAACCGAGTGAAATTCTTTTAAGAAAAAAACATCTAATAGACCTGAACCACAAAATAGATACCGAATCAGAAATTGCATCAGGAACGAAAAGTTATTCTATGAATTTCTGGTTTTCTGATTTCTTTTATATACTGTTGCCGAAGTCTGTGATAAAATTGATGTTACCGATAATACACAACTTTTAGGAGCTACATATACTCCTCCGAATTTCTGCATTTAGTAAACGGAGTTGTAATAGCTTTCTGTTTGAGTACGAAGAGATCGATCTCACATGGAATTTATACCACTTTTGGTAATTTTATTGATTTTCCGTTTTAGTCTCTTAATTAAAATTACTGTTAGCCAATAACAGATGGCAGACTTAAATGGCTTGATCATGTAACCATAGCATGCCTAAGGTTCTCCTAGATCAAAGCGCCGAGGGTAGCCAGAGACATGGAAAATCCCATCTGCTAGTAATAAAGATTTGTATTTGGCTTGTAACCCGCTCTTTGATTGTTGACGAGATAGGGTAATTGGTAAGGGCTAAGGTTAGTGCTCGGTTTTAATTCCTGTTGCAGAAACGGGGTGCCTGCAGATTGGACGTGGCTATTTCCGGCTTTACTTCCACAACGTTGATAGCATGGACTTACCGAAGTGCCCACATTGCGGAAATGGTAGGCACGACGCCAAGCATACTCTTCTCGTCTGCAACCTGTTGGGGGATGAGGACCCCGCAGTAGAGTTGAAGCTGGGTTACGACTGGTAATGACAAGATAGCATAGTCGGGCTTATGCTAGAGAGCGAAAGCTATGCAGCTATGGCAAAGCTTTTTAGAATATCCTCCGCACAAAGAGTCGAGAGGTCACGAGAAGTGCACCAGCAGCTAAAACAAGAGGCCCAACCCGAAGTAATATCATAAATAATTCCGAGCTGGAGTCCTCGAAAGCCAGAGTGAAGGGTTTTACTCAGTAGTCAATAGTTAGTAGTTAGGAGTCTCACATTCCCCTCCCTCCTAAAAACAATTATACAAATTATATTATATACATGAACAAATAGTTTCTAAAATATAGAATTAAAAGAAAATTAAAATTAAGTCAGGAATTTGCAAAAGTTCTTACGCTCAACCTCCTATCTTCCTCTTAAAATAAATAAAACAATGGGGCATGAAAAGATTATCGATAGAATCACGCAAGAACAGTATTATTGGCTTAGCAGTTCAGTAGATCTCAAATTCGAATCCCACAACTAGCCTAATAATGGTTCAGACTTTTCTGCCGAAAATAAACTAATCATTCGAAGCCTCTGGGAGTTGCAACTTTTGTTTGGTTCAGAAGTCACGTTAATCAGTAGGTCAAATTGTAACAATTCTCCAAAAAGAGATGAATTCCTCATTTGCAACTATGACGCTTAATGGGCCAATTACAGTCTTCTTTAAAAACACAACCCTATATTGTATTGGTATTTTTACTTTTGTTCGAAAACATATAAAAGCGGCTTTTCACGGGCCTTAATTTCCTCAATACAATCATTTTGAATCAGTGAAGTATTTACGTAATGTGACAGCAATATTTTATTTAGTAAAATTAAATTCCAATGGAGGTTGAAGTAAAAGCTCAGGTTTTATGAAAAAAGCCGACCTATGTAGAAGATATTACTACAAATACTAGCCAGTACTATATTTTGAAAAATTCAAGATTATTATGTAAAAGAATTCAGAGAATGTTGGCAGGAACGTACTCATTTGAAATGAATTTAAGATAACACCGAAAATTTTTACCAAAGGTTATCACAGAGTTTGATTAAGCTTACCACAATACTAGCATGAGTGCATCAATCATTTTACTCAAATTAAATATAAATTGAACATTGAAACATTTAATCAATGATAACAGCTATGACGGAACTACATACACGGAAATTTACAATTACGACAGCAAAAATGATCACGTTCTGCTATGGTAGTATGACGTTGTGTACCAATGTCTTTTTTTTCGGTACAAAAAGAAGGCGTACCGAAAAATTATTAAATCTTTAAATTCCCTCAACAGATTTACAAGCAATTTCGTACGTAAGTTAACGCTACGTTGATTGTGTCCCAATTTTTTTGCTTTATTTTCATACAAAAGCGTAAGAAAACGTTTCCAGTGTATATTTTGTGATAGGGTTGCTAGAAATTGGTTCACTTTTCAGTAGCAGTTGAGTGCAAAATTCTACATAGGAAAAGTGAGCATGACTGCATCTTCATGACCGAGGATAGAGAAGTCGTATGGATGGTTACATAAAAAGGATACGATCCCTGCACATGATTTTGATGTCGATTTCACATTTTACGATATTAAGAGGGTGAACGCTTGCAGAGTTTCAATGAAGGAAGAATATTGCATTAAGTGAAGTGGAAAATTTTATTTGTACCTGCCTAAATAGAAAATTGAGTTGACTGGACGAATCATGAGGTTCATGTGAATTAAGATTAAGATAGAGAAAAGAAAATCTCTTTTGCAACATAAATGATAAGGTTCATAAAATTTAATAAATTAAGTTAAAATAATCTAAATCTATTATCTAAGTAACGTGATAAAAAAAACAGTAAGAATATTTAAAACATAATCTAAAAAATTTCCTATGACAACATTATATTGTGATACTGCTTGAATCCAAAGTACTAATATTAAAATATCATATGAGTCATTATAAAATTCATAAAATTTTCTCTAAAAACAAAATTTAAAATGGGTGCTTGAGATTTTTCAATTGAGGTGAGGAGCTTTACTACGAAAACACCCCAAAGAATTTTCGTAAGCAGAATAAGAACACTTACATCAGGAAATGCAAAATTTTTTCTTTCCTGGATATTTTTTATGGAAGCGATCTTGTACTCGGAATGTGGCAACGCTGTGGTTTAGCATAAAAGTGGAAAAGTATTGGAATTAAAGAAACTGATTTCCTGTATGAATTGCTATGGCGTTAATTGTAGTAGTTACATATTTGAACACAATTAGAACACTTATGCTTCACTTTTACTACTTTTACTATTTTTTCACATTTTTAATGCAGAATTAAGCTAAAAAGCAGTCAAGAGGATTCGAAATGAGCATGCTGTCCAACCTAATAACTTCAGACGGACATACATTTTCATTGACAAAGGGGCCCATCAAATCGTTAAAAATGCGTAGAACTGGTTAGAGACACCTCAAGATACATGAACAGTAATGAAAGCAAAAGTCGCAAAGCGTTCGAAGACTGCGCTTCCCTTATAGGATTGGCAAGCAAATTGGTAATATGCACGAAATTAAAATAAGAAAAATGCTATGATGTCTATTGTAACAACAGATCGCTTACACGATGTTAATGTTAGATTAATGTGGCGTATCGATAAGGGAGTTAAATTAGGGAAAGTTTTATGTGCAGCAATGAACCTTCCGCCTCCGATTTCAAAATTTAAGTGGTCCTGATTCCTGATGTGGCTTCAGAAAAGCAGAGGCTATTATGAATAAAGTAATCAAGAACATCTCATCGAACTCCTTGGAGTACTCTAGAGCATTCAAAAATAAAATCAATATTGGGAGGTATCCTACAGAAGGATGTAAATTGAGTTGAGTCTAAGTCAGAGAGATATTAGAATAACGGGGCTAGATTCTTTGTAGTAGTTTCCTAAGGGTATGATAGAATAACTAGAATGTTTCAGTTATTAAATTACCAATAGTTTTGTTTTAGATGGCTTTAGAAGAAGTTACTGATCGCATGCATTTTATCCTCCCCTCTGCTTATTTTGGAAAAGTTCCTTTTTTTATAACAAATGATGGTTAAACGATAGTGTTCAGTTTCAACTCCACTTCATAACTTCCTACGTAATCGAATCCTTCTTCGCCAGTCCGAAATTTGTAAGATCTTTGCCATCGGGATTTTGCTGAAGAGCCGCTCCTAACACCCTGGAACACGTTCAAAAATTCAAATCGCAAAAAACTGGTTTAATATATCTCTTGAAATACGATCTTTTTTAAACAAGCATTTCGATGTGATATTTACAACCGGTGCCTAACTCATGACTTAATGACCCGTGACAGTATGTCGCGAATTGCCTCTACTGAACCTCTGTAAAACCATTTTTGGAACATGTTGGATAACCACACTGAAACTGTCCAACGAACATTCTTCAAGTCCGCTTTGGCCGACCGCTCTGTGCCCATATCTCGATAAGTTCAACTGGGTATCCCTAACTATATATCAGAGTAAGTGAGATTAATACAAAAGATTTTGGCTTTGAAATGCTTCAGGGTGTATGGCGAAGTGTTTCTATTCGATCTTTGTTAGTTTTGAAATTAATTAGAATTAGTTTTTGAAATAACGAAAACTCTTTAAAGTCTCTCCATGCGATCTCTTTCCTTAATTTTACTCCATATATTGACAGATAGTTCAGCTTTACTTAATTTATATTCCTTCCTTTTCACCTTACAAATTGTATCTTATCTTCCTTGATACCTTCATTTTTTTCATTCCACCTTAGAAAGATTCACATAAATGTAAAATTAGAAATCAACTTTGTTATATTTTAATAAAGCACAGAAAAGTCAAATTTCCTACATCCGAAATAAAACGCCGAAAAAATCACACGCCATCAGCTTTAAGTAGAAAGTAAAGCCCTTTTTCTTTGTATTTATAAGCCATTTAAATTTACGGCTTATTAATATTTATGCGTTAATTAGAGTATAAACGATCTACCATGAAAATTAATTTACATCTTTTATGTCGGGTAATTGAAAGAAGTCATCTTTTAGCACTTTAAGATCTTACTCTAGATTCAAGGACTCAAATTTAAAGTCACAACTTAGTTGCTTTCTTTGTTTACCCACATTTCCATCGGAATTCTTTCCACAATTATGAATCCATTTGTAATGTCTACTACCATCTAAAAATATTACCAGAAAGTGCATTATATACGTAACAAATAACAAGGAATATGTGCCGATGGTGTACATATTTACCAAAAGATATGAATCAACATCATCGCACCCATACAATGATCTTTCTATAAAGCTTAATGCAAGGGAAAGTTCCAGACAATGTCGGCTTTGAGAGTAAAAGTAAAAATTTCCCATTCTGGCCTACAATTTTCAAGGTCCTGTGAAAGCCGCATGCTCCGTTTTGGGTAGTAGTCCCGTTAGTAACAAAGCCTATGAGGATATTGTGTAAATGGTTTGAATGGATAAAGCTCCACTGAAGGATTCAGATAAAACATCTTTAAATCAGGTATCAGTTTTCGGTTGTAAATTTTTGTATAGCCATTCCTTGAAAGGATATCAAGACATTTCGAACAGTCCAATTTACACATACCAGGAATATAGCAGATAATGTATCACTTTCCCTGGAGACATGTGTGATGACATTCTATTACAAAACGGGAGAAAATCAATGCTTTTATGGGAACATTCCTTTGATGGTGTGCTGACGAAATCTACGGAGGAGAAGAAATTTTCCCATAAAAAAGCTTAAATTTTACTGTGATTGCTTGCGTTAATTTTTGAAACAGTTCTCCATTTTAAGATGCTACTTCGTAATGGTTGACCTTTCAAACCACACACACACACACACACACCATATATACATTTCGCAGTAAAGTGACCACGAGTTTTACTGACGATGTGCTATCTAAGAACCCAAAAGGCTCTCTTGGGGCACTTAATCTTCTGGAATATCTAGAAATTGGTTCCCCTTAAATGTTTAGATGTTGAAGCTTTAACGTCTTTGAGAGGTGGGTGATTACATTTTTTTCCATCTCAGCAAACCTAATTAGTTCTTAGCCATTAAAGTATTAATAGGATGAGAATGTCCCCTGAAAAGCGTTAATTACATTCAGTTAAGACAATAAAGGTCCTTTTGTGCATTTCAAATAATTTGGGTAAGTGAAATTTACGAAACTTGGGAAAATTTTATTTATGAAGTTGAAGGCGAAGTGATTATATCGTTTTGTCAATAAAATTATGGGCTTATGAGACATATAATCTTTAAATATATTATATCTGTTTTAAAATTAAAAAATTGCCTGGCGTCTGTACAGTGCTAAAGCATATGTAATATATAATGCAAAAAAAGTAGTAAAGGGAAAGATTCCAACATTCTATAAAACAAAATCATCAAGAGGAGCTAGGGAACCTTCTATTTTTCCGTTTATTCTATTTCAAAGTCTTTGAAATTATTCATTAACCCATTCGCTCGTGATTATCGAGTATATTTGTTAGCAGGGTGTTATACATTTCCTGCACGAGTATACTCGTTGTATTTTAATTGTACTCTAATGTAAAGCGTTTTACATAGACAGACCCTCGCTTCAGACAAAAACTTTACAATTTTGAAAAATACCATAGAAAAAATTTATTACAAAAATTCAATTTTTATTATTATTATTATTCCATGAAATTCTCAAAAATTCTCTCAGTTGTGCAATCGATAGCGGTGTATTCTGCGGATTTACAGGAAGTTGTACGGTGTTGGTATGTAAAAAAAATTTGGTATGCAATATAAATCGTTCAAAAAAACTAACTCAACAAAATCGAAATTCTTTCTCACTGGTTAATTGGTTTGCCTTGCCTGGAAAATGTCAAATAAATTTTTGAGGATGCAAAGGATAGATATATAAAACAATACATTTAGCTATTTTTTTCATATATTTAATGGGAGAATTTTAGTTCTGTTCCATATATTGAGTTTAAGGGAGAGAGTTATATTTTGAAGAAATTTTGGTATCAATATCTAGTATGCGTTTGTTCGGAAGGCCTTCATCTATTTGCCCACTGGGCCCACCTATAATGCGGAATTCGTATATATATATAAGTTCATATAAATTATGATTTATTCTTTGTCTATACAGCTACTTCGAAATCACACAAACGCAATTAGATCGGGTAAGAGTATTCAATTGGGACACATTGAATCACATCTCGAGTCTGTTATTGCTATTCCTATGGTTATTGTTCTAAAGAAATTTCACATTACACTGGTCTACGAATATTACACACCCTTTTATATAAAGCCACTTTTCTTAAATCTTTCCAACAAATGTGCTACTAATTACGAAAATCATCGATTCATTTGAGAGTTATTTGCAAGAGTCAAGGTATAACTATCCAACAAGAAAAATAGCCTTAATTATTTCTTGTAATCTGTTTGCTTAAGGCAGGAATTAAACAATATTGCACAACATATCCTCCAACAAGAAATAAGTTCAAGAAATTCCTTAAGCAACACAGACCTAGTCCTAGTCGAGAGGATTGAGAGTCATTAATCAATCGAGCGTAGCCAAGAAGCAGCAAGTAAAATCAATATTCAATTTTTATTCACAGAAACATGACTTGACCGTTTTTCTAGACAGCAGACAACGATGTGCTACTTGTACACATTATTACACGGCATATAGGGTGCGTTCTTTAGCCGGCATTCTGGACATAACAGACGTAAATTTGATGACGCAACTTATGGTGAAAATATTGAAATTTTCAAAATGTCACTCTCATACCTGAATGAATATTGTTTTCTATCGCGTCATCATATTTGATATGCTGTCAACTATGAGAACTCTGAAGTACGTCGATGAATACTAGTCAGTTTGTCCCTTGCGGATTTACATATTTACTTTTAAGTAAGCCTTTTAGTTGGTGTTTCAAGGAAAAGATATGACTGGAGATAAGTCACTAAACCCTAGTCCTCAAACAATCAATTATTATACGGCTGCTACAATTTAAAGGGAAAACAATGAAATAAGTCTCGTTGCCATTTCTCATTCACTATCAATACGAAAAACCCCAAGTGGTCTTACAATAAATTATGGGCAACAGCAACAAAGAGCTTTTGCGTGTCAATCAATTACCCAATAAAAAAGAATTATTAAAACTTAATAAAACTATGAATTGTGTCATGGAACAATAAAAACAAAAGCACAATTTGGCTGGGGTTAACAGGCGTCAGGCGTCACAACGAATATTTCATGCAATCAGGTCGATGTTTTATTAACTTTATCTTTTTAGCGGTCGTCACATGTAACCAAGGCTCAGAGATGGAGATGCGAAGGCTTACAAGCAAGTATCAGCATGCTGTTGCCATAGTGTCTTATTTATTTGTTAATTTGGCTATTTCAGAACAACAAGGGGAATATGGCAGATAGAATCTAAGCTCTACACTGTTTGATATATGCGAATTTAATGAAGTTGCATTCCATAAAAGCACGTTCACTTTTCACAGATTGCCTTCACTAGAGGCCTCTTGGACTTTTATAAATGAAACGTTGCTAGAAAGGTTAGAAAGGTAATGAAGCATAATGTCATTGAAAATATGTGTAACATAGTTCCATTCGTATAGTATACAACAATTCGACTCTCAATTTTGCAGTGTTGATTTTCTGACAACATCCTCATCAATTTACATAAGAGAAGTTCGGATCACTGACAGAAAATATTCGAATATACTATAAGTAATGTGTTTTTTATTGAAATTTCAATTCAGAAAAGTATTAAATTTTTTCGTATTCCAATCATCGGTTTTCTTTTTCTTCATTTTCTTCTCTATTTTTCACCTGTCAGTTAATGTTTCAATACCACTTTTGCAAAACACACTTGTTTTTTAATTAAATAATGCCACATGCACCTTTCAGACGTCTTCAATATTTGTCATTTCTCTCCCCCTATAAAAGATTTTGTAGACTGAGGCGCTCTAACCAATGAACGAGCTAGATGAGTCATTCTCATTGATCTGATTTCACTGATGAGTAGCAGTGTATCACATGCGCCATGTGTTCTGTTGTTGTCTTGATGGAATCAAAATTCTTTCTGATTAGTCATAAATTTTGTGTACAGCGTTGTATTGCCGAATAGATTGAAATTAATAGGATGGCTAATTCTTCAATTATTACACTCAATGTATTCCACCGTAATAAAAATGATTTGTTTGGATGAACCAAAGATACAAGATCTTACTATGTAAAATTAACAGGGGTTTCAGTGTTACAGGTAATGCGATCAAAAGGGAAGATCCAAAGTACAAATACAGAAATTAATTAAAAAGACTAAAGTAAAAGTAATAACTAAAAGGAAAAAGAAAACAGTCAATGCAAATATTACTAATAGGACAAATAATAGTTATAGAACATTTCAGCAATAAGAGACCCAATAACCGCTTGAATCGAAGCGCCAAAAGGCCCATAAAAGCTCTCTTACATACTGTGTGTTGGATAGATACTCTGGTAAAAGATTCCACAATCGAGCACACTGAACAAAGTACGAACGCTCCCCATAATGAGACTGACATTAGTGGAATAAGGAAATTTCTACAACTGTTCGACTGCAGGAGGATTAACTTCCAAGGTGGAAAGCAAGCAAGGATATAATCTAAAAGGGTTTGAGTGATCACTGACACGAAGCCTAAAAGCAGAACACAGTACGTCGTTATACGTTTAGTTTTCTACGGTAATTATGCAGCCAAATGCATAATGAGGAATTTTAAAAACTTTAGCAAATTTCTCACGTACACTAAAAATAGACTCATAATTGCCAACAACGTTAACTTTCTCAAGTCTGGAACTGGTATATCTGCACAAGTCAATTCAGGACTGTGATGGATCTCTAGACTTTTCACTGCAGTCTTGTTTTTTGATTATGGTGTTATCTAATAGCATTGGATGTAAATTTTCAGAATTTAGGACCTTAACTCTTTCCGTTCGAAAACTTTTTCGACTACTCGCTGGGTCGAATATATTTTTTGTATGAAACTAAATTCGAGTTATAATGAATTGTTGTCTACCATTGTAGATTAAAAACGTTGGCATAGGAAACTTTCGTCCAATTTGACTGCTGACAAAAAAGTGGAAATTGATTGTATCAATGTAATCGAAAGATTTGGTAAAGTCGACCAATACAAAAACATTTAGGCTTCGTGATGTAACTCGTTTTCAATAGCGCGATTTCACAACTCTGAGATGATCGGAAACCTGACAGATAACAGTTAATTATGTAACATAGGAGTAATTAATAGCCTACATGGACGTCTTAGGGATAGGCACTACTAAAGTGTGTTTCAATTGCGTTGAAAATTTCAAAATTGTGACTTAATGTAGTTAATATATTTCAAATACTCGGTGTAATTATTTTAGGTAGCTCATCGGGCCCAACAGCATTAGACCTAATGGGATGCAAAACGGCCAAAAACTGACTCCCATCAAGGTAACGAAATGCAAAGCCACAGGTTCATAATATGGTGGTTGCACAAAGTCACGGCTAGATACTCTCATGCAAGGGGTTTAAGAAGTGCCTTCAGAGCTTGATATTTTATTACAAACACCAATGTGTTTCCTAAAAGAAAACAAACATGTAGTTTCTCCTAATATATATAATTTGCAATTAATTTCGTTTTCCAATATAGAAAATAATTATCTTTGAACGATAGCCCGGATGATAATGATGAATTCAATTCGCGGTTTTGAAGATGGCCAGTGCACTAGCTTTCATGCACACGTTGCAATCAATACCGGACTCACCTAAGAACGCTCAGGCATCAATCGATAATGTTCGATTAATTTATTAATCGGAAACACCTTGAAAATAAACGTTTAGAGCAGAAAGTCGCGTTCTTTCTTAAAAGTATACTTCATTTGTTATTTGACCCTTTTCGTCCACAGTACGTAAATTTTAAGTATGCATAAATTAAACACTTTATCTATATTTTTAGCAACTTTAAAACTCAAAAAAATATACGCACTACTTATAGCGCACTTCAAGTACACTCTACGACATCTAACTTCTCGCCCACAAAACTCACATCATTTCTAGACTAGATTCGAACCTTCGCATCTGGCTAGAGGTTATACACACTAACGAGTCGATTCGATAGCCAAAAGTGGCGGCTATGTGCAGGATCTAACAATACTGACATCTACACTCGACAGTATTTAATTATAGAAATGTTCACTATTGTTTAAGTTAATTTGTACTGAAAATTTATTTATTGTTTTCAGCATACAATTTAAATTGACTTCGTATTTATTATACGTTTATTTTTTCGTTACTTTTAACATTTAATTTTACTTTTAAACTGTGCCACATTTCTAAGAATTATGTGATACTAACAAAGTGAACAATATTAATGAAATGATAAAGAGCTTCTTTTAATATCCTTTGCCAGTCCTTATAAGATTTCCTCGTAATAATTAATTTGCACCAATAAATATATGTAATATAATTTTGTAAATATTGAAGATACGTAAGTCTCTTAAAAAAAGACATTTTAATCTAAAAGATTAAATTGAGATACAATCTCTAAAAATCAATAGTACTAAATTACACTGAAAGATATTTAGTTAGTTTACAAATAATTTCCCTACTAGCCTCAACACTGAAATTTGAACAAATGAGAAAATTATTTTGGGATTAATATTATAATATATAGTCCCTGGTGTTTTCCCCAAGCGCACAATTCAAATCCCAAAAAGACGACAATGAATCAATATTGAATTAAGACAATTGTTTGATTAACTGCACGTTTAGCAGGGCTGTGTATACTCAATAATTTTTCTGTCACGTACGCCTCCGAAAATTCTCTGCAGACTCATACAGAACAGAGCTTCTTTCTTTATATAATAAGTAAGGAAAGGAAAATCCATAAACTGCATATATACTTTCAGATTGACCCGAAATATTACAGGCATAAGCAGTTTTTCTATGATAAAGAAGGCAGTATGCTATACCTCAACCCCTTTGGTACCCCCCCTATGAACGAATTAGGGAAATTTGAAAACGGAAGGTTCTCCTATTAGCACAAAATTCACACCATTGCGTAAAGACAGCAAGAACAATACAAATTTTCCTGTAGTCCTTTTCTCCTCAATTTCGGGTGGGTATGTGGTACAAATTCAAAATTTTGTTAAGACTTTGTGGTATATAAGGTGATATGACGTGCGTCGTGTCTCCCTATTTCTCGCTCCGTTTGGTTATGTAACCATACAAAAAGACGCTAACACAGCTGACTTTGTACCCTATATAAAAGGAAGGCTCGGAAGAATGAGTGACTTTTCCATTTTTGGAAATACTCAGGAATAAAAAAGACTTCTGGAGCTACGCAAGGTCAGCCTTATTTACTACCATCTGAAACAGATGTTCAATATTGGTCGATTTCATACAACTACTGAGCTTTTATCAGAGCATGATGAAAGTTTAAATTGTCACTTTCGGCAACCTGCGTACCAGATAAAGTGTTGCCGAATGTTTTATTAAAGCTGAGAAACATAAATTTAATTTGTGACAGAACAAACATATTTCACCCAGAGGTGCGGTATACTGAAACGATGGTTGGGATGAATGTAATAAACTCGCTTATTGTGAGTAGCTTAGCCTATGCCACTATAGGAGGTGGGTAAATATTTTATCTGGGTATACTTACAACGTTCTACTATTTATCTCACTTGTGCACGTGTGGGAAATAGATATTATGCAAGGCTTTTTACGAGCATAAAGACACCCAAAGGATTTATATAGGTTAAAGTGCGTGGGAGTGCGTGGGAATCTCGCGAATTCTCTAGGAGTAAAAATCTCGACAAACTCTTGCTAAAATCATAAAATTAATGCAAGGTGAAGGTGGATTATTTTTAGGGCTATGTCATATTATTATTATATCTAGAAGGATGTACAAAGCCTTTTAAGTTTATTGTGAAAGCTATTGTTACAATTTAATATTAGCTAATTGTCTACGCACACTTAGGCTTTGTATTCTCGTCTTTCAGTGCTTTCACAATCAAATTAGTAAATTAAGTTAATTAAATGGAGTCACGTGACTTTTTCGCTAAATCATTGGGAATCATGTTATTTCACTGCATTTGTTTTCACGTTAGTATTTTATTTTCCAAAGTTGACATACTCTGGACAGCGATAACCTTATTACGTCTTATTAAGCATAAGAATATTAATCGGGTACTGATATTTGTCGCTGAGCATTATCTTGGGGTCATGTTATTTGTAAGAATTATGATTGGATTGTCTTACGTTATTATTAACATTGTAAAAATCTATATTATATCATAATAAAGTCAGTTAGTTATAGGGTGTATCACTCATGCGTTTAAAATTTGATAAAAAATATTGAAAAATTTAGTACTAATTAATAATTTTCAGGAATGGTTTTCACAAAGAATTTCAAACAAATTTAGTAGTATCACGTTTAGGATATTTTTCAAAGTTTTATGGATTAATTAACTTGTATGTAGATTAGGCAATAACAATAAAATTCAGTAGAATTCTGTACATCACAGAAGTTAGCGTACCTCTTAGAATGTAATTCACTTATCAAGAGAAAATCAAGTGGGAAAAATTTTTAATAAAATGTATTTTAATTCTTAAGAAGTGGGAAGCCTATTTATTTCTCTCCTAGTTATTTAGGACAGATTCAAGTAATGCACGAAATATCGCGTGACAGGTGTGAGATAATATCAAATTAATATCGATAAAATATTAGTCTGAAGGACGCAGTCAAAGAAACGAATTCAATAATAAATGTGAGAAATAAAAAATTCGTAAAGATGAAAAAATACATAAATTCGACCACTGAACTTTAGGACAATGAAAAGTAATTGGTTTAAGAAAGACAACTATTTTATGTAATTTATTGTCAATATTTATTAATCGAATTCAATGATTAGCCTTTCACACAAAAGCAACTGACGAAATTAAAAACGATAACTGGTATACACATAGGTTTTTATAGGCTATAATTTAGATATTAAAAATTCTTGTAATTAGAATGTTTCTATTGACAATTGCAGTAAGAATTTCCTATGTGTTTTATTTTAGATTAGATTCTATTTTGAGAGCCCGAAAAATTGGTGTAAATTGTACTCCAATTTCTTATGAATTAAAAGTCCAATAAATTTAGGGGTTTTCTTTCTATTACAGTTATAGCACTTTTATGCAGAAAAAACGAATTTATGGAATACAAATTTTACCATTAATTGTTAATAATAAAGGCTCGAAGTTATTTCCGCAGCGAATGCGTCATTGAACGGTGAACGGTCTGTAGCCTCTAAAATCCATCAGAAACTAAAACATTTCTCACCTAGTATGCAAATTAAATTAATTAAATGTCACTACGTTTTGACATGCGTGAGATTTCTCAAATATTTACGGATCTTAATGCCTACAAAGCCATCGGACTTGATTCTCTCGCGACCCTGTTCTTAAATTACTGTACCTCTATGTTGACTCCTGCATAAAACTCTATTCCACAATTATTTTTCCCTTAATCCGCAATTTTATTTATATTTGACCGCGAGATAAACGATCTCCCTGGCTATAGACCTTTGAGACACCTATTAAGGCTCATGAAGAAATATATCGAATCAGGTGCCGTAAGGGTCCGTTCTGTCTCGTCGGCTTTTTGCCTTCCCTCATTTTCAGTCCATGACAACTCCCTTGATTTCGCATACTCACTCGAATCAATTATTAGGCCTTGTCGCATTTTATGTTGGATTTTTACATCAAAAGTTTATGTTGATGATTTTTCGAAATTTATTTTCGACTTTAATCAAAATGGACACTATTTGCATCCACGACGTTTTCCAATAGAATTTTATTGAAAAAATCTTCGCGACAAACTCTTCAAAATTGTGAAGTAAAAAAACCGCTGTCTCGGAATATTTTCTAACATAAGAGTGATTCCAGGTTTTTGAAAAGTTGAAAATCTGTTGGGCATCTGAGGAATTGGAAGGCTGGCGAAGAATTTCGTAAGCAAACTCAGAAAGTATCTATACAGTAATTTTTGAAATACGTTGTTTTATTTTATTATTAAGGAGAATGGGTCCATATAGATTAACTACAGATTTACAATAGACTAACTGATGTATTCTGTTTTCCATGTGTTTTGGTGCCTAACGTACATCTCGAAACAGTAGCGTTCAGCATCAAAGGTTGCTTTTGGTTAAAGAAAGGAATACTGAAATATACCCTCAACAGACCAACATATAATAACCATAACTATCTTTGAGTGTAGGAAACCTTTACATACATGTTTTGCTTGATTTTTATCGCAACAATTTAAGGAAGTTTGTTGTTAACTTAATTTCACATTTACAGAAATGGGAAATGAGGACACTGTCAATGAAATATTCAACGAATTTGACGAGAACATTTTATTGGTATTAGCATGTCGTCGTCGAATTGAAAATCTTTTTCCCAAATAAAATGTGTGTCCTCACCTCACTATGATGAATGAGAATCGATTCCACCAAATGATAATAGTCGATAGAAAACAATTTGCAAACCTAGTACATATCTTTAATTGCTGGTGACCATGAGTTTGAAAGGCCACGTGCTAATGAAGAATTTCCAGTTGAACAACAATTGGCCATTGTTACTATCGCTTGGGTTCATCAGGAGAAAACGCGTCATTCAAGAAAATTGCAACAATTTTCGGAGTTGGACGTGGTGGAACAATTGCAAAGATTACTCGCAAAATTTTCCGAGTAATACTAAAATTGCAGACCAAGTATATTTTTTGGCCACATAAGGCAGAAAGGGCTAATATTATTGCCGCAATTTATCACGAGGCATTATTATGGAGATTTCAAACAACGACAAAATTTACTTCCTGGTGGAGGTAATCAAGTATTTGTAATACTTATTTTTCAGACCATTTTTTCGTTAGGTTTTTCCCTCTTGCATATCTTTTCTGGTGCATCCATTTTTCTAAATGTAAATACGTAGAATAAAATTGAATGAATTTTAAGAAACTATATCCCTTACGGTATGAATACTTTTCCAACACTTTGTCCCAAACAAGCCAAAAATAATTACAGCGAAATTTTACAAATTTAATTGTCAACGATTAGATGACAATGGTAAAGCTGCCACAGTCATGTCTATCATATCTTCCAATCTAACTTTACAATCCTAAAACAGATTAGCAATAGGACTCTACACTAGCTTTTTTGCTATGGTGTAGTAAAAATGGAAGCAATGCATTTTGTTGTTGTACTGTTGTATTTTACTATGATACATTTGCTGCATTTGTTACATTTACAATGATACAATACCAAAAGCTACGAAGAGTGCACATCCTTAATATAAACACTTTTCCAAAGATACCTCACAATCTCCAAACAAACGAATAGCAATCAAACAAAGAACGCTCAAATTCTGATAAACACAAGTCCGACATTTCATGTGACAAGGTTTAATATTTATGGCAAAATCCGAGTGTTGGTAAATAGAAATTCTCCAAACCTCAGTCAGTGCAATAAGATTGTCTGGAGGCAACTAGTACCGAGAATAGAACGATAGTAAAGTTGAATTATCTACACTAGAGAATCTATAAATCAGTCGGTGATTTTTGAGAATATATATTTAAGGCCCTGGTAACGAAAGTAAATACCTCCAAATATCAGTTACCAAATGAAAATAATAAAAGACAGCAGATTCATTTTATTTAATCGGATACTTTTAAGACTGTCATCCGTTGATATATATCGAATTTAACACGGAATAGTGCAGCATTTTTAGAATTCTGTGTACTTTAGTAGAAGCTTAGAATAACGTTCTTTAATTACAAAAAAGAAAACTTTGTAAGAATATTGATATTTCCTAGTAAATATGACATCAGCGTATCGCGACAAAAAAAA
>QYTT01088192.1:3434-13615 GCA_006980735.1 Dasypogon diadema | reverse complement strand
GATAATTTCCTTGAACAAGTACAAGGACTCTCAATTCCCCGAATGGAAAGTAAAAAGGAACTCTTTCTGTGTGATGGTCCTTAGCTTCAAATGAGGCATAGTCTTTGTGATATTTCCTAATCCCAAACTTAATTCCTGTTGTTGAATGGGACCGACAAGGAGTTAAAGGCGCCCTTGGGCGTATGTTGGGCCAATTAAGTTTTCGCTAGCAATTTAGCTATCATTTTCGACGAGGGATTTGGGATTGTTTATCGATACCCATTAATTTCCTACTTCCCTTCCAGATTTGCCTGTTTGTCTAAGCTTTTTCTTGCCTACAAGTCCTCGGGGACTTTATCGATTTTCCTTAAAGAGATTTGAATTAAGAGAATAAAACAGGTACACTTTTCTATGTAGCAATTTGAGTACTACGTTTAATGATGAATTGAGCAGCTTCCTGGTCGGTGTTGATTCTTAATCTGATGAGTTTTCGTAGCTTTTGGGAATTTAAATCTATGCAGCAATAGATTAATTATGGATCTCTGCCAAATTCGGTGGAAATGAGATAAACTGTGTTAGCAGTATTATGCGATGTTTAGGCGAAGGATTACAGAGCCATTGATGTGAAGTAAATCTATTGTAAAATTGATCCAATTGAGCAGTTGGGAAATGTATTGTGTGCCTATTACATACATCCCAGCATGAAATACCAAAATACTTTAAGCTTTAATACCACTCCAGTCATATGGTGTAATTGTTTGATTTATTTTTCATCTATGCAGCGCCGATGTATATTGAAGAAGTTAAAGCCGATAATACATGCAGCAGTGCCTTTAAGCTTGTGCTTACGCAGGGAGAATGACTTTCTTTTTGAAGTGCCACCTTCAAAAGGTCAGCTAATTGTAAAAAGAATAAAATCTATTTCAAGAATATTCGATGTATATTGAAGAAGTTAAAGCCGATAATACATGCAGCAGTGCCTTTAAGCTTGTGCTTACGCAGGGAGAATGATGTCTATATCTTCTCCTGGTTAGTAACTAGAGCTGAAATATATCGAGATGACTGTACGTATGAAGCCAACATAATGTGAGGTCCTTAGAATTAAACCGAAATTTTTTATCCTTCATCAAAAGATATTGATATCACTTATTACCCTGCATGGATGGTCTAGATATCATACCAAAACCTCTTCAGTCCTTTGAGCTTTGGAAAAGTACCTTTCCATACCAACCGCATTACTTTCACTCCATATCCATTTAAAATGAAACACTTTTGATAAATTTATCTTTGTAGATGAAAAGTTCTTCTTAAAATTAAGATAACATTTTTTTATGTGGCAAACCATTAGGTATAATCAGATCCAATACGAAATACCCTACTGTCGAGAGACGGAGCCAGATTGCAGTGAAACTGTTTGTACACAGCTGGAAGTGACTTAATAACACTTTTATTAAATGTTCCTTGAATTTAATGGGAAAATAATGTGGGTGGGCTCTCTGTCGCACAAACAGGACTGTTCTTGACGTTCATTCAATCATGCTCAGCTCATTGAAGAGGAGACATTCGAGTTCAATTAAGATTTTACACAAAGAATTTCACCTCCACCTCTGAAAATTTTACATGGCAAAATTCCGAACGGCTGATTTTAATTAAAGTTTCGCCTTCTTGCAGAAACTTTTTGTTAGTATTCAGATGTTTTCCCCACTTTTTACTTCACACGTCTCAGATTTTTTTCTCCTTTTGTCTACAGCATAAAATTAAAAAGGCTCCTTCATCGGTCCGTGGTCCTTGGCTACACTTCATGACTTAAGTGGCGAAAAAAAGATTTATTGCACGAGATAAGTATCGTCAATGTGGCAACTTTCTGGTGCCAGTTAAGCAAAAACTTTCTTCGAGGGCGAGAATCCTACGAGAATTGTTCTCTTAATGCGCTGGAAGCAATTAAGACTCGTATAATAGTTGTAAGTTGAAATGGTTCATGTTGGGCTCTGCTCCCACTCCTCTAAAGAACGAAATTGTTAAACGACACCGTAGGGAGGCGGAGAGTTAATACTAATTCTCCTTCGATACCCTATCGACTTTTAATCCTTTCAGGATAGTTTATGTAGGCTGTCACAAGTGAAAGTGAAATTTGTCACTTGGGCAAAGTTTTCATTTAAATGCTAGACGAGATCCGAAGAGAACTTAACCCTTACAAATTGTTGTCTGGTGTGGTGCTAACTTGCGACAATCCCTGGAGCTTTCTCAGATTTATGTCAAGTTCTTGAATATGGGACCGCCTCTAAGTAAAATCTGTTGTTTCTCATATTGTACCATGTCAAAAGTTGGAACACTTTCTGTGAAGATGGTTCTGCCAGAATTAATGACCGCTCTCTGCTTGACATCTCAGTTGGGATTTATAATTTCATACAGTTGGGCCAAGGTCTTTTAAGGTCTTGTCGGGGTATTTTTGATTAAATTTACTTTCATCCCTTGTTTGCTCGTATTATATTTATCGTTTGTTATTGTTACAGTTGTATTCAATTTGGGGTAAGCTTTATGGCCTCAGGAGGGTTTGTTTAATGGGAAACTCAGTCTTTCCACGGAATTCCTCTTTGAAGTTAAGGAAAATTTCAGTTTTGTGGTCTCAAAAGAGGGACAATTGCATTTTAAAACTAACGAATCCCAAATTTAAAGTATATGCAAAATTATTGATCCCCATTCCAGGACACATATGTTGAGTCTTCCTGCAGTTTACTGGGAGCATTGAATAATTATTTCCAATGCAGTAGATTCTACTGAGTAGAGCAAGAAAATTTAAATGAAATGCATAGGGCACTGTAATAGGTTCATTTAAATCATGCAACCACTGGAGGCCCATTTGAAAATTTTTCACATTTTGCCTACGTCCCAAATAAACTTACCCTATTCCAGAGTTAGCTACCAAGTCATAAGTAGTGCAAGCGTGCATATACAGCTCCAGCTACAATTAAGATCCAGTGGACCAATTCAACAGAAATTGGATTTTGCTGACTGTAGTGCAAACAGAGCAAAATCGTAGAATTTTTTGTCATTTGCCTAACCATGAAATTAAAGAGAATAAAATTCAGTTCAGACTGTACTGCACTCTTCCATTCTAAGGAGGCGAAAGTATACTCGTGTCTTGGACAAAATGTTGCAAATATTTTAATGTCCTTGTAACAAAGTGATCGCTCTACACCATCCGCCCAGAGGTTATGTTACCTAATCGCATTGTGTGACCCAAAAACCTTTTTCGAGCGGTGAAATCCAACCACCCTCCCTCAACACGCAGATCTCGGGCGTAAAAAGTCTTTCTGTGAGCCTGCAGGGCTGTAAAGTTGGTCATGGCCTCTTGCAGTTGCAGTTTTCCATTTCGAGCTAAACAAAAATGGAAAATTGCAAAAGAAGTAGAAGTAGCCGTCCTGCGGCAATTATCACTTTAGGAGACAATTATTTTCCTTCAGAGTCCAAAGCTTTGCAACTCCAAATTCCCATGCAGTGTCATCCTAAAAAGAAAGTATACGTGTGTTCCTAGTCAGAAATTTAGGTTTTAAAAACTTTCAGTCCCTCCCTTTACAAACTGGTCTCGATGTAAATCAAAACTGAATAACGACAGAAAAACATAAAAAGCCAGAAACCTATGGTCGGCAAAGGGACCTAATGTTAGAAGCTAATGGGAAGCGAGTTGGGATTTAGTTAATTTTGCATTTTAGGGGATTCACTTTCATTCCACATATGGTCGCTTTGGCATATACTTCTGACAGCATGAACCTATGTCATGATGTTAACAGCCCCAAGGACAATCCTTTAATTCTTCGGAAAGGAATTTTTGCCACACTCCAACATCCTGCCTGCTTCCAACAAATTTTTGGGCAGAAAGAGCAATTTAGAAAGTCCTTAGCATGATGGACGGGGAAAGACCTAATTTTGTAAATTTATGTGCTTCTCGGACCCTATTGTACCCGGTTAATTACTTATTATGTATGTGGGCTTACACTCCATTTCGTGTGTATTAATTTTAAAGTAAAATTTACGAAAAAGTGAGAGAATTTATGGTACTTACTTGGGTTAGTGATTATGATGGTGATGGTGATGGTTTTTTGGAATATCGTTGAAGTTGGGTTGGTTATCGGTTTTGCTGGTCTGAAAGAATAAAAATATGTTTTCGCTAATGGGTAAGAGGTTATTTTTTAATTAATTTGGTTAATTTCGAATTCAACGTAAAAGGTATGGGAGATTTTAAAGATAGACGCATAGGAAAAAGTCTAAACCTATATGTTTGCAGATCGTCAGCTGCAATTCAGGAAGGTTCATTATTTTTATATTAGAATGAATTATGTGCCTGTAATATCACTGATATATATAAAAAATTGCATGCACAGGAATCCATAGTAAACTGGCAGTCACACATCTGTAGACTTCCACCTCTGTGGATATGAGTTCGATTCCTGCAAGGGGCGGCGCCAGTGATTTATATCTAGGTACCAGTGGTTGACGCAATTCTCCTGACGATATTTGGTGTGGGATCATCAATAATAATCTGCTGGAAGCTTATGTAATATCCGTAAATAAACGACACAAGATATTCGGAGTTTTTACGCTAGTTCATTATCATATGAGCCACTATCATGCGAATTCGAAGTGGAGTAAGATTTGTCGATATAAATCCTTTGAATTTTTTTTTTATGGGATCGTTAAACAGATTTCGTTTATGGACGTCCGATCATCTCTTCGAAACATTTTATTGAATGAAATGGAAAAGAATTATAAATTTGAGAAAAATCGTGCAGAGATGCTTAATTTCAAAGGTGTATGCCTGGGTACGATAAAGATTCTACAGCTTGAGGAATCGTTGTTATCTCTCTTATCCTTGTTACACAATTTCTTAAGGACGAAGGATAAAAAGACTAGTTTTAGTTTCAGATTTTCATAATATGACATCTTTTCCAGAGGTATACTATATTAGTTTAGGTAACAAGAAGATATTTACTTGGAAAACAGAAGACTGCGCTGTCAGAGGACCATGCTCATCCTGTAATTCTCAATTTGCCACATCAAAATGTCACTATCTTTAGTGCTCCCTTAAATGCCCGTGTCCTACTATGATCTCTAACAAGTTCAGGAAGTGAATTCCATAAATGTGCAACGTGGACGTAAAAAAGAACAGTGCCCAGCAATTTATGGCATTCGAGGAACAAAAAGGCTTCCTTGTCTATTTGATGATTTTACAATTGATTTAAAACCTCCATAAGAAATACCATTTCATTTTAGTATTTTAATTAAAAATGGAAACAAAAGCTAGTGTAAAATTATCCAAATTAGAGTCTACTTTGTAATTAAGAATAAAATGGACTTATGGGCATGCTGCCCTACAAACAATGGGGAGACGAATTAAGCTCGACCATATTTCACTGTTTTATTACTATGTATGTGACCAAGCCCATTGGATGTGACATAATTTCCACTTTTATACATTTTTACTTTTTCTTGTACTGAAATTAAATTACAGGCGCACCTTAAATTTTGGCATTCGTTAAAATTTCTGGAAATGTGAACTATCCTCTCTATCTTTATCTACATACATCAAAGAAGTTAAAATTTAAAATATCTGACACAATTTTACAGAGTATCTCGAAAATTTTCTCCATTTTGTATATACATTCTACATACTACTACATATATATATATATGGCATGCTTTTAAGATATAAACCCAACCATAATTCCACAAATTAAATTTAAAACGTCCAGGAAAATTACAGGGTTCTAATTAAAATACAGAACGCAATATGCCACACCACAAGTGGCAACTAAATAGGAAAGGATAGAAAACTCCACTTTTTGGTTATTATAAAGCCAAACTTCCCTTAATTTTGTTTTCATAAGAACAAAACCATTACAAGTTAACAGAGACAGAGAGAGAGAGAGAGAGAACACCACAATTTTCTCGAGAATAAGAGTTCAATTTCTGGTGTATAATTGAGGGTGGTCTAGTTTAATTCGATTACAGTAATTTAGTTTTCATATTACATTCACCCTGTATTAGCTCATACTAATACTAGCAACACGAATATATTCTTAAACCACAAATTATTTTCAAAGGTTTTCCACTACGCCATAATAGCATACCTTTGCTAGACCAACATGAATGAATTTAAAACACCCCTCATAACTTTGGCCTAAATCCTGTAATTTATCATGCTTCCCACTTTTCTGTATCCATCGAATTAAGTCCGGGAACATTCATTAATTCATAGAATGAATTTCTAGGATAGATACTTACTTGTTTTTGGTGGAAAGTTTTCGTTAGTGATCTGTAGATGTAGTGTATTCCTTTTGACGGATATAGGGGCCAGGATATTTAGCTCATATTCAACAGTAATTAAAATATCTGAAAAATATAATAACGCCTTCTAAATTTAGATATGTTGAATCTGTATATCTAATATTCCTTAATGACTTCCTTACTCTCGAAAAGACTGAATTATAATCCAAGGAACATTCAATAAGGAATTTTGATGCAGTGTAGGAAAGTCAAGTGCTATGAATGGGCCTGTTGATGGGCATGAGTTCTGAATTAATTAATTGCTACAACATCCAATGGCTTTCCGTATCTACGCTATCAGTTAGCAGAAAAACCCTTTTGGTGTACAAATTCTAAATAATGATTCACCTCATTATCTTCTTCTCCACCATCGATAACCAACCAACCTATCAAAAAGTAGTTGAAATTTCTAGTTTCTAACGAAAAAGAAAAACAATAAAAAAGTGACGTAGTAGAATTCATCCTATTTCAGAAAGCAGGGACGCGTTATAACTTCACGGGACCCCGGACAAATTTGAATTTGGGGACCCATGTGTAGTGTTGCTTATCCCTGCAAAAAGCTAAATAGTAGTAATAATAATTGTGGATATAATTTTTAGTATGTATGCATGCTAACTTTATTTGAAGCATTGTAAAAATTTTTTGTTATTCTTACTTCGTACGTCGACTATAGGTGAGGGACCAAGGAAGAGTAAAATGAACTGAGAACAAACTAAATCATGGAATCTTTTTTATTACTTCTTCAACAATTTACAACATTCCCTTTTATGGCTTCCCTAAAGTAAACAGCGCCGATTATATTCAACATTAATACATAACATTTTTATTAATCCTTTTATTAAGTCTTGTGTACGAGTGCGCTAAGAAATTGAACAAATATGAAATGTTCCCATTCAAAGCAATTCCACATGGAACTGCTTTCCTTGTATCAACCCGGTTTCAAATAAATTAATAAACTATACTATTTGCACGGAACTCCACAAAAAATCCAAGTATTTCCTCTGCACATAAGCTGAACAAACTTTCCATTCCCTGTAGAGTACGTGTATCCGCACAAGAGCCACCAGGAACACTTAATCCAATTTTCATTGCTCATTCAAAGGTGTGCAGATACAACGAGGCATTTCACAAGCAGCACAGCAAAATCGTCTCGTTCACATGATGTTGAAAATGCCAAAAGATTGCTATACTTTTCCTGGGATGTGTGTATTTTCTGGTGGCAGAAGCTTTCCCAATTTACCGCTTTTTGGACTCCTCTTCTTTAGGGGCAAACTTTTGGCAACAAACACAGAAACCCTTTTAACCTCCAGCCGTGCGTCTCGCCAGTCTTCAACATTTCGAACCACTTTAAACAATAGAAGTGTTTACTGATAAAAAGGAAGTTGTACGCATACACATTCACACTAATAATGGGAAACATCCAGACTTGGCGAGGAAGGATCGGGAGTATGTTAAATAACTTATTGCTCCCGCATTTTGGCGTAGAGTGTGCGAAGCAAGCTGAAGAAAGGTTTCACATCCGCATCAAAAATCTTAGTTATGGTGATAATATTTATCGCGGTAAAACCTCATTACTATCCTAGTCAATAGCGTAATATTTTCGTAGAAATTTATTATAATCATCCGACTCCAGCTCTATGCAACACGGCGCCACACCCCCAGTTCCAGAGTGGTGCGCTTATCCCCAGGACGACACAAATCATATCCAATTTTTTTCATTTTATCGTGACCTGATCTCTTTTCTGAAGGAATTTTTATATCCTCTTTGTCTCGGGGGTTTTGTACGTGCAGTGGTGAGTTCTTGTACAAGTCACGGGAGTTTTATAGAGTCGATAGTTGGCGGATGCAAGAATCCACATGCTCCAGATTCTAATAAAGTTATATAATTTTCTGGATAAATTTACATGCTAAGCCAAGACGGATGTTTTGTTTATACCACATAATAAGGAATTTTGAATTCATACTATTCCGTCTGGTTGTAGTACCGGGAACTATGTAGATGTGTCCCGAGCAAAAAACTTGCAGACGAGAGCAGACTATGTGGCAGTCTGACCCGATTTCTTTGTGGAAAATCCCATTATGATAATAAATTCAGTGAAATGGGCTTAAATTAAAGCATCTGTCGCAGTCATACACTGGACGGAAGATGATTGAAGTTACAAACTGAGATAATTTTTAATTTATCTCCTAGGAGTGACTGACACATCTCTGGCAGGACTGTCGACGGCCATAAAATCAAATAGCTCTATCACAGAAAAAATCCACTTGGAGACCAAGACAATGGAAGCTACATAAGAATGCGAGGACTTATTTTAGTTCAACTTTTTGTAGTACTCCGTGTCTGTGGCTTCTGCATATAAAAGGACTACATGTAGAATTATGAAGGAAAATAAGTATGCGATATGGCATTGTTCAGTCTGTGCAGAATTGTTTTGAATCCTTGTTCCACATTCAGAGATTTGTGTGCGGGTTTTATTCTTATTTATTTGGATAAAGTACTTACCTTTGCACTACTGTCACTATATAGTATCTTTATGTACTTTAAAAAATGCGTAATTCATGAAACGTCGTCTTCAACATTAATCCAGGTTGCCGGGTGAAGGTATAGTTGAGCATCTTCGGCGTACATATGAAAAGAAAATTCTTCGACAATGGAATTTATATCATTGATGTAGGTGGGAAATAGCCTCGGTCCCAAGATGGACACCTGAGCGACACCACTATTCACTCGAAGGAAGTCCTGTTGCCAAGGAAAACCTATTGTGGCCCATTACAAATATAAATCACATAGGCATGCGGTTGAATAAAGTACACGTACATCACGTCAGCACAGGGATCACATTGGATTCACCATTTATAGTAACTAGGCGATTTGACAGATTCCGTGCTACCAGATAAGTTCTCCAACAAAATATCGTAGTTTCAAAATATTTAAACAAGAGCTCAGCAAAAAAATCCGGCAAGCAGTCTAATACAGACGATGTCAAACCAAGAGGAAATATTTGATGCCGCGGGCATCTTGATTTCCAAAGTTTAGAAATTTTCAGGCTTTTCTTTTTTTAAGATATTATCTAAATCCAGGGGACAACCCAATGAAGCACGCAGCATAGCTAAGATGGTGAGAAATTTTTAGGAGAGAGAGGGGATTGGGGGAATTTTTTAACCTGATAAATGTTTTAAGTAAGGCACAACTTTTGGCAATTTTTTACTTTGCAACATCCTATTGACTATGGAAGTGCAATTCATTTCAGTAGAATTGCCTCAACCACTGGTAACTAGATAAATCACCGCGTTCTTTGCCACCGTTAGTTATTATTTTTTATTATTTATTTATTTGTTCACCGAACAGGGGGACGGTATCGCCATGTGACTGTTGTCCTTGTTTATTTTTTTATTTATTTTTTTTTTATTAAAATTACAACAATAATACTGAAGAAATCCAGGGAAGCAGGTAAAGCTAAAGCTAATCAATCAATAACCTCGATGAAATTTCCATAAATGAGATAAAATTTCAAAGCTGTTGACAAATTAATTAAATTTCGTCCTAACCTGCCGTCATAAAATCTCACCACGTAACTTTTATGGATTTATTTCGATAGCTACTCTTTTAGCTTCTGAAACGACGATGCACCAAAGCCCGGTAATACTGACCAGTTGTTGGCTGATCTAATTAATGCAGCATCCGATAATTCCGGGTATTATATTTATAATTTAATTCACTGATGGCAACAGCACTGCTAGATAGAAACCACTTTCTAAATTGAATATGTATGCAAATTTGTGTGGATTTAGGCAATTAAGATATCATTCGCCAGCACTGGCAGTACCTAACTTGTGTCAATCAAAGTGAATTACTTTCATGTTGCGAACATATATTT
>QYTT01088191.1:40724-93851 GCA_006980735.1 Dasypogon diadema | reverse complement strand
TGTTGCATATAATATTAGTTATGTTAGTCATTTTATAGTTGAACCTTTATTTAGAAAGAATTCGATCGTTAACTGAATTGGTAAATTTTCAGGTTGCAGTTCGAACTCACAAGCGTTATGGATGACGCCTATGTTGACGCCTGTTGTGTTGTTCCAAACACAATATACTTGCAACATTTGCAAAGTTTAAATAAATTCGTAATTTCCTCTTTTCTAAGATCTCTTAAACTTACACTATGTGACGAGCAGTTATATATATATATACTTTGTTTTTTGCCTGAGTTCAGGGCACAATCCTATGATGAAACAATAAAGGGGTTTAAGAAATTAAGCAACTCGGTTACGGATTAACGACGAATAACCATCGACAAAGAACAAAACAGAAGTGCGACGGCACACTTTAAGAATTGCAGTGAAATTGAATCAGTGGGAGGTGCGATACCTTGAACATAGAATCTCTATGTGTATTTTCTTCTTTTCTACCCTAAAACAATTTTATGGTATTGGACTTGTTTCAAAAGTTACACAACTTTGCATTGATCGAAAGGTTAGTATGCTAGACGCAGCTGTTGGTGTGATGTTTATTTTGTAGGAAACCCATCTTAGCTGGTTGAGAAATCTTTTTAAAAATTATTTCTAAATTTCTGGGGAGGAGGAAACATCTCTGAAAGCTTCACAGACCGGTAACCATGCCCTATCGCATTCATCAGTGAAATCTTTACTGGGGAATTTTATCATATCTCTGCTACTCTCCATGGAATTTGAGTCCAGTTCATCTTTTGACCTGAAGGGATGCCCAATATTCCAGAAACCATACTATCATTTTCTGTCTAAACCTTTATTAATTTTGTCAACTTCACAAGTTGTCTTCATATATATTAACTATTTTTACGAAAAAAATTCAAATTCAGCCGAACGAAGCACTAAAATTTTCTATGTGCTTATAATTTACACGAAGAATTGTAATAAAATTACATAAGCCATTGGCACCTCACTCCGTCTCAAGCTATCCGAAGGATCAAATCCCAGAACTTTCGGTATTTCTGCCTAGTATCCCAACTGGCATGTCCGGGAGGATATAAGCATTTCATTTCCCTTCCGCCTACGATGGTATGTGGATTTCTTCTCCGCCTAGGGTACAAGAAGCGTCTTCGAAATCATTACCTCTATTGGATCGATACGGCAGAACAGTAGACTAATATCTATGGTTTCAAAAATAGTATGACAAATCAAGATGTAGATATTCTACTCAAGTCTAATAATATCTTTTGTTCAATTCTTTGGTTATTGAAATAAAAATCAGATGAGGGCCAATAATTTTAAGGTCTTCCCCCATCTACATCCCATATTCCCACAGCCCTTCATAGTAATTCTTTTTTTATACTTTGAAGTCCTAAACCATTTTATCTTAAACCCGCTTAAGCTTACATTTATATAAAACGGTGTATCAAACTGAATTGCGTATTTATTTCATTGACGATAAACGGATATTGCTTGAATTCAGTTTTAGAACATTAAATGGCTTAATTAAACTCCAAACTGAATTAAAATATTTTGTACAAATTTCGCATGAATAAAACGAAAAACGTTTCAATTTGTAATCCTTTCTCCCGGTCAATATCCAATTTCACCTCACCGCTAATTGATAGACGCCAGCCAGCATATAGACCGGAACTCTGGAAAACATAGACATGCAATGCATACTTTCCGCAATATTGGAAATTCAATCCGAAAAACGCAAAAGTGATCAATTAAAATGCAGTTTGAATAATTGACGATAATTAACGGCATAAGCCAGTGACCAGACTAATAGGTTCCGAGTGTAGGGCTAGTTGGATCCAATCAACCAATCGACCAATTCCATCGAAGGCCCACAAATTTGTTTGGCTACCCATCATCGACCATTGACCACCCAATACCCGTCCAACTTATGTCCTTTTGTGTGGCGCGCTTTGCAATTTTTGCTCGTAGTATTCGTCGATGGCTGATCAAAGGCAGGCGAAACAGGCGACTGAAATTAAAAATGAGGAAATTGTATTGCTTTGTTAATTGACTTTACTAATTGATAGCGGGAGCTGCTTCCTGCCTACTTGGACAGAAATAGAATGCCGCATCAAATCCCCGAAGAAATCTCTCAGGGGGCAATTTATCGATTTTAGTGCCGACCATGCCATGCCATTATACAACTTTTGAGGCAGTCGAAACGTAATTACCGAGATCTTTGATATCAGAATTGCTCTGAATGAATTATGAAATTAAATAAAACACTTAAAGATCCCGTGAATGATTCTAGTGCCCAAGTGCGTCCAAATTCACAGGAAAGGTATGAAACAAAACACTTTAGAGCTGAGAACTCATGCGAGTGCACAAAAGGAACAAGTGAAGAGTATGAACCCACTTGAGACGACCAGCCCCATTCAGACCTGGTCATTGATTGAAATTCTGATTTCTATCACTATTCATTCAGGTAGAACTATAGGATATCAGAACTTTGCTCCTCGCAGGACTACCGCTGTGAATGTACCAACATCTAATTTCCTGCCATCATGCAATTTGTCCTGGCTTTTCTACAGATATACTGGTGACAGGGCGCACATAAACAAAAGTCACAACGAGAGCTCATCGTCACATCATTGCATTACCTTCCCAGCATAATAAAGTTAGCAGGCGGTAATGAACATGAGCTCAACCAGGTTTATTACCTTAATTGCATTTTGGGCTACTTCCCAGCGCTATGAGTGCGGCCTCTTCAGTTCTTGACTGCCGGGACTTGTGCTATGTATCTCTACCGAAAGGCACCAACAGTGCAATTCTCGTGTGGTTTAACCCCTTTTAGAAATAACAATTGTCATCACACTTGAATTTCACGTCTAATTGAGCACGCATCACAGTAATAGAAATAAAACTGTCACATAGACATCGGCACGCCATCCTTGAATGCCAGTCCTTTGAGCGTATACACTACACGTGTATTTGATCCAGAAGCAAGGGGTTACTTGAAGTGGATTAAGGTCACATTTGAGCTGGTGTTGTTACTGCTTGCATAGTGTTCAATTACCCAGTTGTTTAGTGATCATTTCACTTCGTTTCACTTACAGTGCGTAATCACAAGTAGGGGTCTGCCAGTTAATATGCGACAGCATAGGGTGAATCCTGATCCGATTATCAACAAAATTTAAAAAATGGAAAAGGCGTTCAAGTGAGGAAAAATTTGCATAATATTTGGGAGCCCTTAAGGTTTGCACTCACACCGAATTAGAACAATCTAGTTAAGCATTGAACAACATGAGTATAGCATGGATTTTAATCACATTACCAAATTATTCAATGAAGGATGCCAAATTAATTAGAAAAAGTTGCACTTTAAGATTAATGGATGCTAAAAGCGCAAAAGAAAATGATTGTTTAATAAATTTTATTTACTAATGGGATTCAGCATCATAAGATACTCGTGGTACCTCACTGTCACGAGGACAGTATCAAAGGGTTCTCCTTTTATATTAGTGGTACAAAGCTTGCATGTTTTTCGAATTTAAGCAGGCTTCTGGTATCCCTCAAGAGTCGATTCTGGGTCCTTTTATATTTATAATATTTATTAATATAGGATATTCCACCTGAACACAATAATGAAGTAAAAATTAAATTGTTTTTGACTTTTTTAAGTCCGAAGCATTTAAATTGATGGGTTTTTGTTTTACGCGCTTCCAGACCCTTTAAGACGCTTCCTTAATATTTTACAATATTTAATTCATTGATAAGATCCATATTATAGTATGCTATAGCCTTGGTGGGTGAAACACAGCTGATGGACCTTCTTTCTTTCTTTCTTAGCTCAATTAAAAGGTTATAGGTTGCTTCGTAACGATCGGCAACTTTGATTCGGCAGTGGAGTAGCGATCTATATGTGCAGGATTATATTGAGACAAAGGTTGTAGGTGCTTTCTCCGGGGATTGAATTTATCTATCACAGGTAGAGTCTATAAGCACTTTAATGGTTATATACTTCGGCTCGTAATCGCGTCACGTCGGACTTATGCAATTCAAAACGTCCTTACTTTGTTTTGAAACTATACCAAAAATTATCTCCAAAAATGCTGTAGAGAAATCGAATGACTGCTGGCGTGGTTGGAATAGAGATTGGTCCGCCAAATGACTTAAATAACTTCACAGTACAGTAGTTATAAATAAATTTTTTTCGTTGTTTTATTAAAATTGCAATTCCATCCGTAATCAAAATATTTTGCATATCTTTAACTCCTCTTTAATTCTTACAACTTTTCCTCCTATATGGAAAGAAGCCATGGTATTGGCCTGGTATTGTCAGGAAAGTCATTCCCGAAAGAAATAAATGTTCTGCATCCCATTAGCATATCGTGCTCATTAAAGTGTTGGAAAAACTTATGGCGGTACAGATTCGACCTAATCTAGTGTATGTCAATTGGGGTATGACCCCTAGAATAGCTGAGAATCAGCTGTGCTGAAGGTTACAGATGATTTACGAATGCCACTTGAAAAGGATCATATAACGGACCGTGTTCTCTGGGATTTATCTACAGCATTAGACAGTGTTAATCAACTTCAGCTTCTTGCTAAGTTATCTGCCTACTTCGGACTATCATCCTCTGCAGTTCAAATAATCCTTAATTTCCTTGCCGGTAGATGGCAGCAAGTCAGGGTCAATGATACTTTGTTCACTTTTATTTTTATCTTTCATGGTGTTCCAGAGAGTTCCATATTGGAGCCACTTTTGTTTTACAAATGATCTTCCGAATTTTGTTAAGATGCTGTATTGAACAAGGTATTCGATAATCCTGACTGATCTTTGAAGGTAGTATTTTACTCTTTCATTTTCTATGGTATAAATTTCGTCAGCGGCGGTCTTCGGTCTAAAAGATTTTAACAACAAAGCCAAAGAGATTAAACTGTAATTTTTCTCCAATCATTTACAAAATTTACAAATATTGCTAACTCTTCAGATCCACATTTTTTAAAACTAAAAGAATTTTCATATCATTACAACTTCATATCATTTCAAACTATGAGTAGAATTTTTCCAATATCTAAAGGACCGTTACAAAAGCAATGAATTAATATATTTTACTCAGATTACATAATGCGGTGTGCGCAAATATATCTATTCATTCGTACCCCATATAAGTTTACACCTTATGCAAATTATTCCAAAATAGAAGAAATAACTATGGTCTCTGCACAGATCCCTAAGGCACTCCATGCGATTTCTTAAAAAATATAAAGATCCATCCCTTCCAATTTCGGCCAAAGAAATTTTTGAATGATTTATTGGTAATGAACAACATTCACAATTAAAGCAACACCAGCCTCATTCTAAATTTCTTGAGGATTTTCATTAGCCTAACTCACAATTTTGCTTGTTGACGAAGCCATTTGGCTAAAAATAAGCTTCACCGCTAAAGATTATATTCAAAAAATTGGAGTTTGGGTTTCTGTCACACTTTTAGTTACATGGCCGCATTCACCTATCAAAGATACCCCAGTCCCTATTCAAAATCCCTTTATAAAGAAGTTAAGGAGATATTCTGTTATCGTACCTATCTTGCCATCTAAAACTCTATTTCAAGAAATATTTTAAGCCATGATAGATACTCTGTGGACCATAAAGGACAAAGCATTAAATTTTTCAAAGACAACATTCCAAGGCAGGTTATCCTTATGGGATTTATGAGAAGCCATAACTTTATTATTTAGTTTTTATCAACTTTGCCGGTGGTCAAGCAGGTTGAGGACATAGCGATTTATCTGCAAACCAGTGGTTGAGGCAATTCTACTGACAAGAATTATACTTTCGAGGCCTCTGAGATGTTGCACAGTAATAATTTCCTGCCAAAAATTGTAACTCACTTGCAGCATTTTGCCAGGTTGAAATTTCCCAATCTCCTCTTCCCTGTTAAATTATTTTTCTTCCGCCTAAGCTGTGCAGTGTGCATCATAGGGTTGTCCCTAAACCATGATATTTACACTCTACATTATTATATACTGAATTAGTTTCGAATGTTTTGCTATTCATTTAAAATGTGACTTTTGTTTACTTTTGGTGTTTTAGAAATGAAAAACGGTATGTATATGTATATATATATATATATATATATCTTTCAAGAGTTGCATATTAATATATTGCCGACCTAAAGAATCGTATTTGTCTATACATTAGCTTCTATGATTTTTATGATATGCAGCATTATAAACAGTGTAAAATAAATAAAAATATATTTTATACTATATTGTACATGCACTGACATATTATAAAACATGGAGATCTCCCCGATCGGATTGACAAGGTGAAATATATTATTAAAATGTAAAATTTCAAAATATATTTTCCAGACAGTAAATTCCTTTACCTTATTCCCGTCTGTAAAAATTTTGACGATAAGCTGTCGCGGGTATGTACACCCGCTTTCTAAATTCCAAAAAAATCACAAAAACTCAAAAGGAAACGCAAAAATTCACTCCTAGCAAACACCTTTTATACACTTTTCATTGAAAATTTGTCTAATTGGCGAAGAACTGTTCCGAAAATTACAAGACGTGTAGCAAACTTAACCGTCCAAACTTCTGCGGCCGCCTCCAAAGTCTAAGGAACAATTCCCTTCAAAGTTTTAGCAAAGTTTACAAACTTAGCAGCATCAAAAACGACAACAACACCGGCAGCAATAGGGGTTGCACTCGGGAAAATTGTGCCTCGGTTTTGTGTGATCTGCTTATGAGGTGTGCAAAAAGCTTGGAAACTGCAATTAGGAAATTTCACGGTAAATTACACCCACTTTAAGGAAAACAATTTTAAATTCAGTGTGACTAACCGAAAACGAGTAAAGCCATGAGAGCACACATGTGGCATTACCAATGTCCGCGAAGACAGTGAGATGAATCCATCCACAGCACACAAGAAAGAAACTCACTTATTTACCGTTGGAAAATCATGTCACTAACTGGCACGCGTTTAATAAAGTTTTCCACTAACAAGAAAATCTGGTTCAGACGACACTCCTCGGCACATCCTTTTATCACCAACTGAAATCAGGGATCAGGAGCCCAACACACCCGCATTCGGACGCACTGACCAAGGAAGAGTCGAACTCTCGCACCAAACTTCAGACCGCAGCAACGGCACGAGTAAAGTACACTTTCTTACTCGAGTTTCGCGAATCAAATCACCATAAACGAGTCGAGATGATGGTCTCATCTGAATGATGGCGACTGGGTTGGATGTTGGATGGATGCTGGATGCTGGGTCGCGTTCTATACCACTGTACACAATAAAGAAGCAACGCCCCCTTTCTGGCACCCTATAAAAGTGGCGCGCATGCGTCGTCCGGTTCCCCAACGCCATTACAGGAAAACTCCTTTCTGGACCAAAAATACACCAAATTCATGGGAATGCCTGCCACCATCGTCGTCATCATTTTGTGTTGATGCTATGCTGATGCTGAGCCGTTTTGTGGCATTCCATTCTCCTCTGACAACTTAATTTAACTTGTTTGCGTGTGTTGGTTGGCAGCTGACGGCGCGGCATTATATAAATCTCGTAAATTTCATTTAGGGCTGAACCCACACAAACAATCAGACACCAACACAAACTGAATTGCTGGGGTTTCAAAAATTTCTTTAACAAAAATTGATTTCATTAAAACAATTGAAGATGTCGCACAATTCGGTTAAAAGAGATCATCGCCGCTCGCTTGCTATGTGTATGCGTGTGTGTGTGTCGGTGTGTGGATATTTTGTTTGCCACATCGACATGAATTCAAAATTAAATTCAAATCATGAAGCGGGCGGGAAAGTGAATTGGCGGATTTTAAATTTTTTGTGAAGGAAGGCACTTTGGCGGCTGGTGGTGATGAGTGGGGTGGGCTAAGAAAGTAGGGTGCTGCGGGTAACTTCCCTGGAAACTGGAGAAGGATTCAAAGTCTGTTGGGGGATGATTGGTCGAGTGGCTACTGGGATAGTTTCTTTTGCAGTTTGCCTACTTTTACTTGGAAGTTGTTATGGTTTTAACATTTTTACCTATTATGAATTTTTCCTGCAGATATCGTACTATGGGATTATTAAATTTTAAAACTTTTCTGGTAATTTAAAGGAATTACGGGCAGTTTGTGGGAGAGTTTTAAGATTTATCCCCAGCTTTCTACTATTACGGAAGACGAGAGTTATTTTAAGGAGAAATTAAGTCATCCTCTAAATCATTTTTTATTTTCCTTCTTCACCCGTTTTTTGAAAGCTTACAACAAAATAAAATTAAAAGCAATTCCCTAATAGTATGAAGTAAAAAGGTCTTTGACCAATCTTAAGGTGAATTCAAAGCATTTTATATGGACTACCTTCTTGTAGAAGTGCTAAACATTTTTCTGTCCACCCCTTTTTTTACTATAGGGCTCTATCTTTTCACCTACTAGGGGTTTGTCTTAATAATTGCTCTTTCCTTTCTCTTAATAATAAGGTCTAAAAGCGAAGTGAGTAGGAAATTTTCCATTTATTGAAGTTCCATTGAAAAGTAAGGAAATTTACGGATCGAATTATGTAGTGAAGTCCTAACATAAAAAAAATACACAGAAGTGTTTCGATCTGATAGTAAGGGTGGTTTTTTCAGCATGGCTGAGAGCCACATGAAAACTCACTCAAGGCTACTTGTTTTCCATTGGGACCTAAATCTATTATTCGGTTTTTGGATATAAGTTTACTTCCAAGTTCCATTGAGTATTTTATTATTTGTTTATTAACACCATGATCCTCCCCTGTCCTGCTTATCAACAATATTGACATCAGGGTTGATATAGAACGCAATTAGGTCACTTGAGCATATATAAAAGGCGCTACTTTATCTGCTTTAGATAAATTTCAGTGGAAAGCCTCTAATTGATTCCTTTTCAACATCTATTATATGTATAAGCGAAATACAATCTAACACCTTTCGTGGAACAATGTGGTGGATCATGTCCTATGGGTCCCGAGCTCTAATTTTATTAATTCTGTAAGTGAAATAATCCTGCTCGCTGACTCACAAGATTTTTTCTCAGGCGATGATCCTCTCTTAGAAAATAGGGTTTTCCTGATTCATTTTATATAGTTTAAAACTGTTCAACCGGGAGTGTTCCTACTTTCTTTTGTGAATGAGCCGATGTGCAAGACCCCAAGTCATCTTCTGATGTAGTACATAGCCGGATATGAAGAACAGACAATTTTAATTTAATATTTTCAGAACTATCCCAGAGGTTCTGGTGTTATACATTTTCATGTAGCTCTAAGAACTGACTGAGCATGAGCTCCATTGCCACAGTCGGTGTTGTATAAAATCGTCTAATATTTTTATTTTTTTATTTTTCGGAAATAGTCCTTTAAAAAATTTATTTATTATTATTTAACCTCACAATGGGGTAATCATTTGAGCGTTACGCCTATCTAGCTCAGAGTTCCATCGTAAGAACAATTTCAATCCCGAAATTTTTGTTTTTTTGTTAAATTGGTAGGGTATGTCTTTCATTTTACAAAGTTGGTATAGGCTTGGTAAGCTGACTTCTGTAAAACAGATATTGAATTTCACCAAACCTTTTTCTAGTTCTGTTTTTAATATAGTTTTGCGGCTAAATTTTTCAACGCTGTTGCCACATTTAACAGCATTCATCGCAGTTACCATAGATTCGTTCGTTCGTTTTACTTTTATTCATTTTTAGCCATATTAAAGTAGAGCTATAAAATACTGAAATAATTCAGGACTTCAGTATTCTGAAGTACAAGTATTAGGTGCCGGTACTAGCACTTCAGTAGCCTGATACTGGTACTTGGAAAAATAACCGACCAGTACTTTTTCAAGTACTTGGGTACAAGTACACCTCGTAGGGATTTAAGTACTAAAGCACTTGACCAGTCTTTTGTTGAAGCACCTTGTCAATTTAGGAAAATTTGTGCTGCTTGCTATGTGCTCACGAAGGTATATTAAATTTGGGCCAATGCTCATTGTATGTGCTATATATAGAGAAAATATTGTTCAAGTCGCAAGCAACCGCTAGAAAGGTATAGCCTAGAGAAATTTCCTCCCTACTATTATTTATTCTAATCTACAGTCTGTCTTCGTTACTTACAATGTTTACAAAAAATAGTTTTCTTGTATGTAAAACTATAGATAACCGATTCCATAGATCACAAACTGGAAATTCAAACAGATGCTACCTAAATCAGAATGGTGGAAGTCTTAATTCTTAGAAAAGGAAAGGCTAAGGGGGAGGAAATAAGGAGAGAATAAGGAGTAAAAATTCGCTAATGTAAAAAAAATATAGTACTTGGATTACTTTAATTATCACTTAATATTATTATGACCGACTTTTGGATATTAGGTTTTACATTTTCATAATCCTTACAAAGTTGATTTTTGAATGATCAATCCGGGATTAACAAAACAAATTGTTGCTTTTTCTTATCTTTTGTTCTTTAATGAAAAAAAAAAATTATACGTGTTCTCTTTACAGATGACTACTGATAAGAAATACATACTTCATAAGGAATAAACTGGATGTCCTTTCCATTTTGTATATTAATTACACATTAAACAGAAAGAAAACTAACTTCGGTTAATAAATGATACACCACGGATGGAAGTGCTTGCCCTATTCATGGTTTCAGGTCCAAAAAGTTTACGTTGGCGATAGTCTTCACATTCTTCGGTGCATTTCAAGTGTTTACAATGATGTCTATATTTAGAGATTTTTAAAACAACAACTTATCGAAATGTGATTGTATATTGTTTTGCAGCCTAAAAATACAACGATGACACCAAGAGCCTAAAAAAGGTACTCTCGAACGGCCAATATATTGTAAATTGTATTGGGACGATTGGAAAAGAGTCATTTTCAACGAGAAGTCCAGTTCCAACGTTTTTGGATAGGATGGTAAAGCTCCCGTCGGCAGAAGTTTTACAGAACAGTGTGTGCATAATTTTCCAATAGTGATATATACCCTCTTTGATTTGGTATGATATTGCATGATATTTAAAGGAATTGGTTCTGAAATTAATTTAGATGAAACTGCTAATGCAGAAAAATATAAAAAAAATTATAGATGATGGCGTAATACTGGTGGTTGAAGGGTGATACGTTTGAGCCCATTTTCAAAATGACCCTGCCCCGGGTCATAGGACCAAAGACGTAGGAAGCAAGTTACTGCAAGTGAATACATTCTATTATTTTTCAGTAGTATTAACATCTTTTTATAGATAAGAATTTAAAAAGATCTTCTATGAATAACTTTCGTTCCTTTTCCAGAAAGCAGTGCGGATTGCAACTCAGCACAAAACAGGAAGTCTTATATAAGCAAAACAGTTTGGACTGTGCAGGAATTAAAACGAGAAACTGCACTTTTTCTAACTGCCAGTTAGTCAAGCAAAGGACCTGTTCGAGAATTCAATTTTTACAGTCGGCTGCAATTTTTACGCCATGTAAATTACTGAAATCGTTCAAAAAAGACTTTAACTCAGTAAAATCGAAATTTTTTCTCATTGGTTAATGGCCTTAACCTAATTGCCTTACCTGAAAAATGTCAAATAAATTTTTGAGTATGAAGCGGATGGATATATAAAACAATATATCTATCTACTTTTTCGTTTTATGTTTAATGGAAAAAATTTCAGATCAGTAGTTTTTGAGTTTGAGGGAGAGAGTTATATTTTGAAGCACTTTTGATGTCAATACCAATATCTAGTATGCGTTTGTTCCGAAACTCTCCATCTATTTATTTTTATATTATGATATCTATGCACAAATTACACAAAATAATAACAAATGAGGTTTAAATAAAAATATAAAACAAAACACTCGCCTGGAAATAACACAAAAAAAACCACTTAAATCGCGACAAAACATCAAAAACTCTTGCAACACGGACTATCGAAAAATCGTCAAACTTGACAATTGACAGGTCGTCATTGTGTCGTGATTTCCCATACTCCCATCAGGTTTTTGAAGTGAGGAATTCGTTAACGGTAATGAAATTGCATTAAAATTAGCGATTAAAAAATCAATTAAACATAACCTTACTCACCACGAGAAACGGAGATAAAACGAAAAAGAAAAGAGAAAGAATACACTTTGATTAAAATTCCAGGATCCAAAATTTTGTAAAAGCACAAATTTTACGTCAAATGGCTTCAAGAAGGAAAGGCTCCTGAGCGAAAAGATATAACTCCTGCCGATTGAACCTTAAAGACAAATCGGTTTATTTTCCATAATCTGTCACCTATCGAGGCTATCCTAGCTCCAAAGGAAAAAAACTCTGGTATATCAAAAGTAAGGTAACAGATTCCTATATATCATTAATTGTAAAGTAGAATAAAATGTTATCAGTGCTACGTTATGATAAGATTACTGTTTTTCTTGTTGAGAGATTCTGCTGTGAATATTCATCCGCCATTTTTTTTGTCAGTGAAAATATTTTCAACAAAAGGGTCCTGTGTTAGGATCTCTGAAAAGGCTAAAATTGCAATCAGTTAGCGGAGATCAATTTGCCGATTGTTCGTGGGATTAGTCTTTATTACATTATTATTTACACTATGTAAAAAACCAAATAATTTGCTTAAAGTTGGAGAAAAAAAGCAACGATAAGAAAGGATTTAATTTAAAACGAGTAACCGCGATTATTGGTTTCAGATAAATCTAATTAGAACGTTCACAGCATCTGCTAGAATGGTTACATAAAATCTCAGATAGATATCAGAGGAGGATTACCGCACGAAAATAATTATAACCTCCCAAACAAATTGCTTTGCTCCATTTCGAGCTGATGTATTCCATTCCAACATTGTAATAGCGTCCTATCTGCAAAAATGAAATTGCAGAATTATTCGTTCCGAATATCTAAAAAGTAGAAAAATCCAGCAGTAAAAGGATGTCCTGCCCGTCCTTCGGTAGGCCGCCGCCTCCTCCGCCGCATCGCCCGGCCAACCCATTGCCGGTGGGAATTCGGGGAAATACATAAACAACGGAATAAAATTAATTATTGTCCATTAAGCTTAAGTGTATATAAAATTTGCTCGGAAGGCATTTGAGCAGCCAAGTGCCCATATAAATTACATCTAAAGAGGATCATTCCGTACCCTCCGAAGCCATCAAGGCAATAAAAGACGGGGGAGGACTGCCGGAGCAGCAATAACGGCGGAGTGGAGATAAAAAATTCTCCTGATGGAGATAAATAAATAAAATGAATCATTTAAATCGCCCAAGACTTGAACCACGTGAATAAAATAAAAGCTTCAATTTCGGGTAGCAATTTGGCTGGGTGTGAAAAAACAGCGTAGCAGTAGCAGTAGCAGGCCGGCGGGCAGGGCAGGGCAGGATACGGGAAGTCAACTTAAGGATTCCGCCCGTGCTGGGGAGCGCCCGACATTTATCGCTGCTGAAAAGTGTGCGGCGCTATATCAAGTGCTGCGGTTGCCATCTCACAGGCACTCAACGGAGCCCGTCACGGCATCCGGCTACGTGCGGAAGGGTAGGACGGGGTCGAAAGAAATTACTTCATCTGCCGCAATTTATTCGATTCCATCCCTTCCATTTGGATTCGGTTAAATTACCCTAAAGATAAACGAGAGCTTGTTTACTGCACTCCTTGCTCAAATCACATCTTCGGCTCTTGTGTATCGCAATTCAACCGCCCGACAGCCGACGACGGCTCTCGTGTTTCTTCGTCCAATCTTCCTGGCGTCCCCGCACAACTCCTCCGCCCCCCTGGAACCATTTCAGCGCAGCATTTACATGCTCCATTGCACCCCCGTGTCCTGGGCAGGCAGGGGAAGCATAAATCCAATCATTTTGTTAAGGCCACCACTTCCACCACACCACCCCATAAACTTGAACATACGACGCTGCGATTCCAGTAGCAGCAGTAGCCAGCCTCACCCTTGCTTACCTTGACTCAATGGTGACTGCCCGTTTAGGGGAACAAAGTACACCCCACACGGCAGGAGAGGGAAAGATGCTGTGATTCCTAAAGAGGGAATGAGATACAACTTGGAGGCGTGGTTTGTTCTCTCATTTTTGTGGGGCCGCCATTTTGTTCCCACCTGTTTTGTCAATGTGTGCGTGCGTTGTCAATGTGTGCGTGTGCTAAGTTCTAAAATGGTACTAAAACAGTACTAAAATCGACAATTGTAAAGTTTAAAAAAGAGGGCACTGTAAATGACAGGTTAAAAAAAGAGGGCACTGTAAATGACAGGTTTAAAGACGAGGTACTATAAATGACAGGTTTAGATGGCTAATAAATGACAGGTTTAGGTGGATAAGTAAATGACAGGTTTAGATGGGAAAGTAAGTGAGGTTTAAGGTTTAAGGCTCCGATAAAAATATTGACACGATAATTTAATTTGCTTGCGAATTCTCAGCAGCAGTGTTAAAAAAAATAGTCTAACGATGCCTCAAGCCTCCAAAATCCGGACCAACCTGTGACACGTTTGAGTTGCGTTGTCTTCTCATGAAACAACGAAGCCATGAGCATTAAAATGGGCCTCATGCCCCATCGCCAAAGATGATTTTGTTGTAAAACCCACCGTTTACGTTTACTTGTTGTTGTTCAATTACCCAATTAATGAACTCTCTTCGCGAGTCACCTGGATTTTGTGGGCATGAAGATGCAAATCTTTCGTGACAATACGCTGCAGATTGCCTCTTTTTCTCTTCACAGTTGATGCACTTGGAACATTTTGTCTATCACGATGAAGAATCAATACAAATACCAATTTAAAAAAAGTGAAATGACTGAACAAGGTGACAAAAAACATTAAATAAATTAATAAAAAATTTTTTCTTTAGTTAGATTAAAATTGTTCAGATTGAAAGAGCGCCGACAGCCGACTCAGTTAATCTCTTATTACACCTTATTCAAAGCCATGCTAAGAGGTAAAAAAAATTATCAAAGTCAAAAAACTCAATGTCCCTGGTTTGAAATTAATACTCACCCTGTGGTGTACAGAGAACTTGATTAGAAAAAAACTGGTTTCAAGCATCCCTTGCGGGGATCGAACCCGCGACCTTTGGATTAGAAGTCCAACGCGCTATCCTCTGCGCCAAAGGGACAACTACCGACCGTTTCTCCAATAACTAATATTTTCACCAGGCCTGGTTGAAGAGAAATTTATATGAATCTTAGGAGCATTTCCCGGGAGTAATTTCTAGCATTCAGTTTGTTTTGGTTTATGTATTTTATAAGAGTGGTTTGGAGATCAGCTATATATGTACTTTTGAGTTCTTGTCGAACATCATTTTAGATAGCAAATACGAATTAAACTCGTGGAAATCTTTGAAATAGCTGAGAATAACATATAAAAAATATGAATAAATCGAGTTAAACAAGTAATCGATTAGAGTTAACAAATAAAATTAAAAAATATTAAATATTTCTCAGATTTCCGCCATCTAGGGAGAAGTTAAGGTGAACACTTCTTGTAAACCAGAATTTCCTATGAACAGTTGACAAAATTCTTGGATAACAATTGAAATAAAAAATATTTATTGATCTGTAATTTGGAATGGCAAAAGTTTCCCTCAAGATTTTACAACAAATAAGTTCGGAAATTATTAAACCGGAACTTTTAGCTTTCATGGGACACAGCCGCCATTTTGATATACGTTTACGTCACTTACAGTGGTGGCAACTTTACTTGCAATGGTCGTTTTAAATTAAAGGAAACAAAGAAAATGTTTTAAGAAAAATAGTCAGTAATTACGCTAAATAGTTGTGTATTGTAATGTAAAATTAACTCAGGGAACAACTTTAAATAAAACCATTTCAAAAATACTTGTCATGGCCGAGAAAACACGCTAAAAAGCAAGAAGTAAGTTCGACGGGTTGGTGATGAAAATGACTAGTGACAGCCCCGAATGTCCAAGATCCGGAGAATTTAAATTAAAAAGGTTTTTCCATTACTTTTTGAATTTATAGCATTGTAATTGTAGCATTTCGACCTTTTAGGATTATAATCTTCCAGAGTTTTTTTTTCTTTTGTCTGAAATTCAAGATTTATGAGAATTTTTAAATTTTGCGGAATTTTGTCATTTTTTTTTTTAATTTACAGTTTTTAGTTATTGTAATGAACAGGCATATTTCACAATCTTGTCATTTCATTGAAGAAGTTAATACCGTGGGGATTATTAAGTAACTTGCGGTGATCTAGGCTACTGATAATTAATCCTTCTAGAGTCCTGACCCTGCTCAAGGCTACATAAGCTGGACCTTTTGCAAAAATGCGTGAACATAAATCAACCACACCTCGGTCTAAAGTAGTCTCTTGTAGTTTGTGCACAGTAGCACCCCAGGACAATATCAGGGGCAACATTTTACGTCCACAAAGTGCATCAAATTCCGTAGCCGATGGTTCGATTCTGACTCCTACTCCGGGGAGTATTTCCTGAGGCGTGCTTTATAGTTGGCTCTGCCCTTCGGATTCTTGATTGACCTTACTATATCAAATAGTTTCCGTGCGCGCCTTTGTCCACTTAAGTCCTTATTCCGCAAGTTAGGCGAGGCTTCTTGGAGAGCTTTAGGATCGAACAGGATTTTATGCAGACCGTGTTAAACACAGTGGTTGCGTCATTCAAAGGTTCGTATATTAATGAAGTAATTCGTTAGTGGGTGCTTTCCACCCTTCCAAGAAGAGCTTATTGAATTTGCACCAGTTTGTTATCGTTGAGTTTTTATATACGGTTTAAAAGGTGATTCGAAAAGGACCGCTTGTTAGAAACTCTTCAATTTCTCACCTCTAGATCGTTCGATTCAGTGATGAAAATCACATCTAGGATCTGTTCTGTATTAGCCGTGATGAAGATGGAGGTAATATGTACCTCTATTGCATATATGTACTTAGATTTGAAGTCAAAATAAAATTAAATAAACAAAATAAACTAATCAGACCCATTACAATAACTTCCAAATGGGAAATTAATAAGGACTATTGTTTGGAGTACGTTCATTGCAGTAATTCTTCCCACGTGATGGTAAAACCGGTTCTGGCAACCTTATTGTCGTCAACTTTTTTGAAAACTTTAAGAAACTTAAAACTTGTTTTTTGTTCTACTTTTTTATTTATTAAACTTATCCAAGCCAACGTGTTTCTCCTGCTTATGGCTAAGCTCATAAGCTCATAAATTCAGTAACGACGTTGGTTACCGACATTTAAAAGTTCTCATGAAAGCTCTTATGCTAAATGTGGCAGTTACCGTGTTAAATGTTTCGAACAGAATTTTGCACCTGCGTCCTTTTCGTTACATTAAATGCAATCGGACTAAGTAGGTATTAAAACAAATACCTAGGGAACCCCCCCCCCATCAGTTACGCGCATGTTCGCTGTCAATTAATTTCTAGACATTCAATATCAATACTCTCTTCTAGTTAAGTCTAGCAATCGTGTCCCACATTATCAAATCTATAACTGTTTTATCAGAGGAGAGGAAATTTCAAATTTTTATATTATAAATTTAGAAAACTTCAAAATCAGCCTTAAATCGGTGGGAGTTCCTCCTGCCTGTTTGTCCTCTGAATACTTGATGCCACGTTACCACATTCAAGAAGAGTCACTTTTTATCGCAATCATTTATCCGGGTAACATCGAAGGACATTCTTGATAGTTATGTTGGATACCCACATCTCCTACTAGGATATGGGAATGGATGATATCGCCTACATGTTGGGCGATACAGGAACAAATCATCAAAACTACGAGCGAAAAGATTCCTCCTCCGTATACGCATATAGGAGCCGGCTGTGTGCTCGTATTTGTTTGCATAGATGAAAGCTCATAACGCTATTTACGTTATGCAAATTTAGCCACTTTATTTGATCATAAATCAAAAACTTTCTTTGCCCGGCTTCATGTGGGTTTTTTTTTGGTTTAATGGAGTTCTCCACTGGTACGAAAGCTACGCACCCCATTCTCTGCATCCTGCAGTTTTACTTTCCACCGCGATGATATCCATTTTCAGTAATTTGTTGATATAGAGGCATACAATCACGAGAATTTCTATTTAGGTTGATGAGATTTGGTACTTTCTGCGGTGGATTTTTCATCTATTCGTATTCAGACAAGCAGAACGGCTTTGATGAAATTGATGACGTCCAATGGGTCCAGTGGAATGTCCCTCTATCCTCTAAATATGCTAAAATCGAAGGTGATTTATGGATTCTCTCTGGTTGCATAAATTCAACGCTTCGTGGGAATCTATTCACAAGAAATTGCATAATATTCGCAACTATTGCTGAACGACAGAACTGATAATTGTGGCCAAAAGAGCGATAATTCTACGGCACACTGGGCTGGGTAGTGGAAAAATCTCGTGGACTCTGGAATCTGGAATGAAATAAATTCAGCGCTGGGGCGTGATTTGTGAAGGAGTCACGTCGCGTCGCCTTCTACAAACAAACAAACAGACAATGAAAGTTTTCGTATCGAGTGGTGAGTGGTGAGGCTTTTGAACTAATTCCATTGAGCTGGCGATCACTGGGGGCAATATAACAGTTTTCTAAATATAGAACTACTTGAGATTTACATAAATGGCGGGAAGTGTTCAACATATTTTCGGATGTTTGTGCAGTTTCTATGATAATTGGTCGGGGCTAATTCTGACTGTACGCTGTTGAGATTGATTGCTTTTGTACCTCATAATAAGGAAAGACCGATGAGCCTATTAAATAGATTCCGCGTACTTATTTGTTTGCTTTGGGCACGATGTGCAAATTACCGAATCGATTGACTTGAGAAGACGGGCACTTGCAGATAACGATCCACATTAAAGCGCAGACTAAAAACAATCGTGCATGTGCCTTCAAATGAAATCAAGGCCGTAAGATAGCTGATCGAATTCAATGATTCTTTCCCGTGCAACAGGAAACTTTGGGTATGTTTTTCTCGGTGGCAAAGATATCATTAATTCCGTGAAAGTTGCAATGAGATCGAATATCTTGGAATAACTATAGGCAAGACGTTTAGCTGGAGCATACATATCAATCCTTCGATGGAACATAAAAGGTTTCTCTGAAAGGACCTATGCTTCAGTTATTACACCATTAGTTACCCATGCATTTTTTATGTAAAGAGAGAAAGGAGTTATTTCGTATTAATTTAAAATTTCTAATTTCATTTACTTACTGGCTTACAAAGGATGGTGCAAAATCATCCTTCATTGAACCCGAACCTTTCTGCGTCTATTCCAAGGGCCAATTTCTTGAAAGCTTCAGAAGGTGGAAAGCAAGGGTCAACGAGAAAAACAATTATCTAGGTGTAAGGAAGGCGAAGAGATTTATTACCAATTCGTAGTAGAGGACGAGTTTGATACTCTCACACAACAAGATTAATTTGAAGATCATCGCTGGCTTCCTCAGTGGATAATCCAATCCAACTGTCATTTGAAGAAAATGGATGCGGTGTTCGAAAAGGATCATGAGTCACCCTAATAGTCTCTTGTTGGTTGTTATCCATCTTTTTCAAAGGTTACCTTTGTATTCATTCAGTAATCACTAGATTAATTGATGCACACTCGTCTGTTTCATGACAAATGTTGTAACTGGAGCTACCTATTACAATGTGGATTTCGAAATCCATTGATTGATAAAACAAAAAATCCAATGGCTTCTAGTGATTAGTCTGTTCTCAGCAGAAAACCTTTAGCTTCCATTAGGTGCCATATGCCACCACGTTATCAATGAACAAACATTCTGATGAAATATTCAGTCTGTTCTCTTATAGAATAGCATGGCATAGACTGCAGATCTTTAGTCTAATCTTTACAAAATTTATTAGGCCTACCATCATTGCCCTTTTTTCTTTCCTGGACAAGGCTGTGTCCCATATTTATCGGCTATCTCCCGAGCTTTGTCTAAATAATCATGAAATCATAGAAAAACATTGCATCAGCCTCTTTACTACGTTAGTAGGATGGCTTTTTTTCGTCGCGGATGAAGTATTAGGGGCAGGTTTTAAATGCAGCTGCATATATGTATGTTAGCATGTGAAATGCTGCAAGAATATGAAAAGATGATAATCAGATGGGGCATGGTCAGGTGAGTATAGAGGATGGGGAAGGTGTAATCCTTGCAGTATGTGGTCCTGCGTTATCATGTTGGAGGACAACGTCTTTCCTAGTAATCGAGGCAGGATGTCTTTCGGCAATGGATCCTTTCAATGGGTCAAGTTGACCACAATAAACGTCTGCAGCAACAGTCCTTCGACATACACCAAACACATAGGAGAACCTTACTGCCACGTATATTCTTGGAAAGCAACTCTAAGAAACAAGTTAAAGATAGAAAAAGCGACATTTTGCTTCTGCCAAACTAAATTTATTTCTCCTTATTTTTGGTGTCTTCACTGGACCTAAGGATTATATGTGTCAAAATTTCAGCAGTATCTATAATTTTCACTTTTTACTTGCTCTCACGTAAACGAAAAAAGCCTCCACTAGTTTTCTGAAAATAGTCTGAAAAAGTAGTTATAATGATAAAAGTGCAATGCAGTAATATAAACCCACCCTCCTGGTCGCTCACTTGTTGCTTCTGTGCCCGTGTCACATAAAATGTCATCGACGTACCACCACCGTCCAGGAAAAAAGCCGGTTGCGAGAGCGCCACGCTGCAAGCATTGTTTACAAGGGCAACACTCAGCTGTCGAGCATCTGTACGGTTATGTGGTGGACGTGGTGGTTGTTGTTCTGGCTGGGAATGGCATCCAACTCGATCAGTCGTCCGTCCACGTTTCGTTCTTTGCCTCTGTTCTGTTCTTGACACTATACATATATAGTTCTCCTGATGGCTAGTATCTGATCTTCTTCTTGCCGCTTTGATGTGGTTTCCTTGGGTGTGTGCACACTGGACTATCTTCACCACAGAAATCACGATCATTCGCTTGTAGTATGTACCGGTTTTCGGTGGATGTGTTCGAGGAAGAGCTTTCAACGACGAGGAAGAGCTTTAAATCTCTCGGTGTTAGACCTGGTTTCTGTAGTGTTGAATATCTTTGTTGTCAGTTTCACCCCCGTGGCCCGCGGTCCCCCGCCGTACAAACTACTTGTTTATCGTTATGTCCACTTGATGAAAAATCGCAGTGTGGAGCATTCTGATATTAACCACACTCGCGGTGATCACATGTCGAGAAATAGAGCTTAATAGCAGCCGCAGTGCTTTGGAGCGCCGAGGAGGAAGCAATCTGAAAGAATAACAAAATGGAAAATGAAATTGAAACGAAAAAAACGAGGGAATACTAAGAAACAGGCGAGAAAAAAGTTCCCAAGACACACTGAGTCTGAGCAGCTAAATGTAACTAGCCCCGAGGACTGAGACCCGAAGACTAAGCCGATAACCAGTAGTGCGATTTCGTGCATCGTTTGATTGGGAGTTAACCCGCGATTTCCTGGTTGTTTGTCCATAAATCTGAGTCCGGGCCGTGGCCAGGCGATTCGTATTTTGCTCATTTGTTGCAAAGCGAAATATCCGCGACGTTGTAACGGAAGCGTAGCTCTATTCGCTGCCGCGCAGTTCATACGCGAGATTCGCGCAGTCCGCCACACTGATTCGACGATCTGCGACATTAGAAAAATCGTTTTCACTTTCACACGATTCACCAGCGCGACTGGCCACCGCCACCGTGTTCTAAGTTTTCGGGCACGATCGCACGATCGCGTGCGCATGTGTTTTTCGATCGAGGCGGAAGTGTCGAGCTCTTAGTCGAACTTGTTTGGCCCTTTCGGGGAATTTGTCAGGATCAGCTTGGAGTGTTGTGCACTTGGTCTTCTGGGTTCTGTTCAAAATGTAATTGCCACTTGTTTATATTGTTCTTTATTCCGTTTTTGGTTTTGTGAAAGTGATCAGCAGTGGCAACCTGCCACACGATGCATGTCAGTTAATTTAGTCACGAAACACCCGGTGCTTCCCTTCGTCTAATAATAAAAATTCAAGGAGAAGCCTCCAGGTCTAAGAAGACCACCTGTTCTTTGCCGCGATCAGTCTTGAGCAACTGGAAAAAATATGCTTCGCAGAAATTCCAATTTATTTTTTCCTGTCACGAATAAATACATCAGAAAAATAAAATCTGTTTGAACAAAACCAGTTTCTTCGTCTTCCGATTGTCATTTCGAACACTCTTCTTGCAACAAAAGAGCGTGTGTCTCACATGTGAGTGGCATATTCGGTTATTTTTATCACGAAATAAATGAGCCGTCCTATTACAAGCCACACATATGCAAAGCAGTTTTTGCATTCGGCGAGTGAGTGTGTGTGTGTGGATTTAGTGAAAAAAGTGAATATAAGTTGTGTCCGGCGAGTGTAGGTGATATCTGTGCATATTTTTGTCATCGAGTACACAGAACTCACTCAATCAGCTTTTGACTCTGTGTTCGGCGGAATAGATAAGTACAAACTCTACAAGCCTCTAATTACTCTTGACTGTGTTTAGGTTTTGCTGAGGAGTTGCCAGACACTTGAGCAGGAAATATGAGATTACATTTCTGCCGGAATCGCTTGTTTTTCCATTCCCTTTCTGCTGTTTTTGTATCACTTTTCCCAGTCTGCTCGCATCCAGTGAGTGCCATGACCGTGAAGTATTTAAATAATTGTTACTGGCAATTTTCGTCTATAAATAGAAATCGAGTGCATTTGTTTTCTGACTCATGCTGATGAGTGTATTTTTTATCTAATTAAAACATCAGAACCTTGACGAAAATTATCTTTTTAATACTCTAAATAAATGCTTGTTATGAAATGATAAATTCTGTTATTAATTATTGTGCGACTATTCGCGCAGACTCGAAAGCAAATTTTATCTGAGGGGAGAATTGTGAAAGTGAAATAAGCCATTAAAGAGATACCGGGCTTGTTGTTGAAAAAGATTCTTTTAAAGTTGAATAAACTTTACTTGTGACAAATGGTTCTCTGCAGATTGATAAACACCTCAATTAACGTCAAGTATACAACTATTTTCAAGAATTGTACGCTATTGCCCGCTGGGAGTTAGGCAGGGGTAGATATGACAATAAATCACATTTTATTTATATATTCAGATCTTACTTTTACATCACGGATCACGTTCTTGTGTAAGCAAAGCCGTTCGTCAAATTAAACATCATGCTTTACTTTAGTATTGGGAGGTTGAATTAAAACCTAGTGTGCATGAGTAGATGGCTCTAGCGTAGCGCACACCGTGAGCAATGACAACTTCTCCTTATGCCATTTTGAAGGTTGAACATTTGTTTACACAAGTGTTTTGTTGTAACCGAATTAAAATAAAACGCGACAAATAGTTTTTCCAACGTATACTAGTGAAAACTTATGGCGAATCTATTCCATCCTGTTTCCGATATGTAGAAATTGGTTTCGACGATTCAAAGCTGATGATTTACGATACTGAACAACAGCCAGAGCAATCAAAAAAGTTCGATCATCAACAATTGCAAGCTCTATTGGATAAAAACGTCGCTAAGACGAAATAAACTGACCGAACTCCTCGAAGCCGATAATTAGCCATTGGAAAGATACAAAAAAGGGAGATGGCTGCCAAATAAATTGGCCGAAAACCTCATTGGTAATCGTTGAACCATAAGAACCACAAGACATAAGTAAAAGAGTATATTGTAGTGCACCGTGACTGAAAAATGGATCTATTTCGTCAACCCGAAACGCACAAAATTTTGGTTAGACCCTAGCTAACCACCATCAACACCGACCCCTAAGTGAAAGATCTACGGGTCACAAAGCTTTGCTCTGTATTTGATAGGATATAGAAGGCGTAGTCTATTACGAGCTGTTGAAACCGAACGAAACAGAAAGCGCCGAATGACAATGGTAGTTTGTAAGTGATAGCTTGATGCAAAAGGGATTATCCACTTCATCATCAAAACACCGAACACTGATTTTGTTCTGCGAGAATGATCGCCTCATGTTACTTTAGATGTATCTACTTAGAAAAGTCCTATGAAAGGACTCTGAAATTCCCTCGTTGCAAAGTAAAAATTTGATGCTGAAATTCGCAGCTCACTTGCGACATTTATCAGGTTAAAATTCCCAATCTCCTCTTCCCTAAAAATTTTCTATTGCTTAAGCTGTGCTGTGTACATTATAGGGTCACCTTTGTGCTTAGTCAATATCTTTTTGCTGCCTCCTAGGCTACTTTGAAACCTTTTATGATATAATCAAAGAACAAAGATCGAATCAGAAGTCTCATCAGGAACAAGAAATTGTTCTATGAAAATGAAATCTTATGCTATGTCAAATCCCATCAAGCACATCAGTCTGTGATGCTTGGATCTGACCGAATTTCGTCGGGATTGGAGTAATCACAAAGCTGTGTTGTTCTTGATACAGGTTCTGTTATGTTCTATAGTCTGTGCTATAAGAAATATCAACTGTTCCACTTTTATTATCGGCATCATTTGTTATCACTAAGTAAGGCTCTTTTGTTTTGATAAGTACACCCGGTTTTTGTAGTATCAAATCGACATTGTTTATCTTGTGTTATATTTTTTCCGTTTCAATTACACTACACAAAAGAACCTCTAAACATCAGAGACCACGTAATTTAAAATTATCAACGACGTGGCTCAATGCAGAGAAAATGCAAATAGACTTGGCGTGACACTAAAAATAGATGACCCAAGGAAACGCATGACTATGGAAGTGATTTTGTAATCGCAGCCATTATCAAAGGAAGTCGTGAGGTTGATGTATAAATTAACGAAAAACTATTTTTAATAATTCATTCGATGAAGGCCACAAACTGAATGTGTTGCGGCGTTAAAATTATGAAAATAAACTTTAGACCGTTGCAATTTGAATATTTTGTAGGAAATATGCGAAAAATTGCATATCGTTGCATGCTTATTGGAACGCTGCACTCGTTTCAAGATAGCCCACGCAGTCATCAATATTCGCTGTCCAATAATTAAGCTATTTCGGGAGAGCAATTTAGTTTATTTGGCAGGGAAGAAGCGCCAAAATCGACTTTGTATCAATTAGATATTGTAAACATGGCGTGAATGTTGAAATCTAGTGTGGATTGTTTGTTTAACCCAAGAGCGTTAGGTGGCGATATCTAAACATAGTCAATCCAGTTGATCTGCTATTTTTCGAGCTCATTGACGATTGACTGGAGTTTGTTTATTGGCTAGCAATTAACGAACTCTTCTTGGCTTTTTCACACCTCGAACTACCATCAGTCATTATGGTATGTGCTGAGATATTGTATTTATAATTAGTGTTAATTGTTGATGATAAACTGGTCAAATTGGTTTTGAGTGGAATGTGTTTCTTGACTCAAGGAAAGAGGCTTTAAATAGTTTGTGCTATTTTTGGCACACTATACCAAATTGATACTTGTTTGGGTATATGATGGACTAATATATCCGGGAATACTGGAAGCCAGGCAAGGTTCTGTAAAAGGTTTGCAGGGATAGTTCTGCTTTTCTGAAGAGAGTTACATAAATAAATAAGTGAATATAAGTAAAAGGATTACAAGTTGTAGCCACTTTTGTCCTAGTGCAACGTTCACGCCAATAAGCAATTGAGTTATTAAAAAATTTTCTCTCCTGAGATAGACTACTTTCGCTATCAAAGAATTCCTTCCTTTATTTTTAGTTATTATTTTGGGTTACTCAAATACAACTAAAACCGGACTTACTGAACGTGAAAGAGATATGAGGTGAAATCCTCGTTACACCTGATAATTTCATTAATTCTTTTTAGAAAAATAGTTTTTAATTAAAATTCTAAAAGCCAGCCAAGAAAATGTACAAGTAAAACAGGTCTTGGATTTTATATCATTTATCGATTTCTTAAGGCGTACATTTGCAGTCACTTTGTGTTGTTTAATGCCGATAGTGAAAACAAGAGGACGTCGCCGACGGTCAGTAAATGAAAGTTGATCCGAACATAAATTTTCTCCAACGTGTTATCTATATAGATTATCCGATTTTGCTAGATATCTGAGAAATTCTCCGTATACAAGTGTTCAATTATTCAATAGCACTTCATGCGTTACCTGATAATCACCTCTGACAGATTTAGATCCATGAAATTCCGTATCAAATTGCCAATGATACGAACTCAAGATTTAATCGCCCAATAAAACAGCCTTGCTGCTCCCTGTATTTCGATTAAACTAAAACGGGCCGGGCAAATATTTATGAATTTATTACCACGTCGCATGCATTACCTCTCCTAGTCCCCGGAAATATTTCTCCCCGGTGGATTTTGAGAAATTGTTGGTTGAGCGAGACTTAAACTATAGTAGTTCTCATTTTACAATGCTATTTCTTGTGTTGGTGTAAATTGCAGTTTCTCACTGCATAAACACGGCTTCGCGATGGTATTAACCGCAAACTGGTACATTACCACCATAAAGTAACCAATGCTAGGCCTGCGGCAATTGCGTACAACTTCAGTCGAGATCTTTTGCGACGCACCCAACAAATGAACGTACGCTCCAGCAATATGGTTGTTCTGCAATTTCGTTAACATTGCTTTTCATAATTAGGAGCCTATTGGCAGAGGAAATCGGGCGCGTAGTACACGGACTGGACTTGGTCTATTATTATGGTGAAAAACTGCAGACCAACTTTATGCGATGCAAGCAGTCGGTTCATGTGCTGCAAACGATCGTGCCTGATCGTTTGTGCTATTGGTTGGTTGCACCGGTCAGATGCCTGAAAGTGAGTCTATTTCGCTTCACCTGTGGTGCATTTAATTGCGAAGATTGGAATTGTTGCGGCGTTTGACAATTTGTTCCCTAAGGTTAGATCTTGTCGACCTCGATCACTCCTTTTGGCATTTTCAAATGACATGGATTGATATGAATTTCCGTTCTAATTGGAATACTAACAATAGCCGATGGCAAGAATCTAATCACGTATTTAAACGTTCATTATTATTATATTCAAATTAATTGAGTCAGATCGGAGCACGTATTCGCCTCTGAAAAGATAGGAATCTTTTTATAGAATTCCGTGGGCAGGCGTAAACTTTGTGGGATTTACTGGAAAATTTATATCTAGCTTGAATGGTGCGATCACTTAGGATTCCGTAATATCTTACTGGATAGTGATATCAAGAAAAATGGATCTTTTATGGAAATTCTAATGCTTTGCAAAAGAATATTAAACAACGCCTTGAATGTGTTAGCTTGTAATTTATTGGAATGTGGATGTAAAATATGATTCAGAATTTAACATAAATTCCATTAGAAGAATATCTCTAGTTGGAAATCTATCCATTTTTCTAGAACTTTTAGCATTAAAAAGCTAAAGTGTTTTTCCATATCAGGGGAGGAGCATTTGCTGAACGAAAGTATGGGTTCATCCGTTATAAATTTGTTATTTCTCATTTTTTCATGATTGGGCCGGGACCACACCGACGCGCACTTGTAAATTGTATTCTTTCAAAAAGAAAATTACTTCGCACCTAAATATGTTCGCCAATAGTTGGATTGATAGAAAGCACGATTTTGCGAAACTGATGCTCAATAGACCTTCGGATCCATTGAGGAAGATGGTCAGACACTACTTCTGATATACCCACACCGGTGGCTGAGCGCACGTCTGTAGACTTTATCCTTCCTTTGCGTGGGTTCGAACCCTGCAAGGAGCGGGGTGATTTATCTGGGTACCAGTGGTTGAGTTCTGCATTCGAAAATTGTAGAATTGTACTTGCGAAACCGTTGAGATGTGTGTCTGTATTCACAATAAACTGCAGATTTTGTTGCTACATTTGTCCGGTTAAAAATTACTCCCAGAATCGGGCGCGTAGCACATAGACAAAAGTGCAAAGAGAATTTAATATGAGTATCAGAATTAGCTCAAATGGCAATAAAGATAGATATGTAGCATTTACACTTCAAATCAAACCATTTCAAAAACAGTTACAACCAGATCAAAATTAAGACAAACCAAACTAATTTCAATGCCAACCAAATCAAAATCTAGCACACCTATTTCAAAAACAAGGTTAACCAAGTCAAAATCAGTATCAACATATTTCAAGTTCAAATACAACCAAATTGACTTCAAAAACAATTTCATCGATCCCAGTTACAACCAATTCAAATTCAGAAACAACCACCTAGAAATTTTGGAAAACCAAAAATAGAAGTGAAAAGATTTGTAGTCAAAATCTTGTCCACTTTGTGTATGCATTGTTTCTAGGAACCATTTGCCTGTTGTTCTGAATAAGCAAATTTTGTTAAGTGTCTACTTAATATTTTTTTAACACGGGTAAAAAAGTCAGCTTGACTACATTATCGATAACAACCACTCGCTAATTAACGATACGACTTCACTGATAATTGTAATCAGTTTAAGTTTTAGATGCCTGTTAATTACTTTAATTGGTGTGATAATAAATAAACTATATTTCAAGATCAGCTCATTTGTCTCATTTTTTATGATCGCGACTGTAAATAAACTTTGATTCGGTATGAAGCCAATCAACTCAAAATTATTGCCAGAATCATACAGGCACAATTGAAGTCGGTTTTGCGGCATATAAAGGCGTAATAATCAAATAATATATCATCTATTGACAGTGAGTGTTTGCATACACGAGCGTAATTCGATCGCGATCAACTTCACTCTCCATTTCGCGCGCGCCTCCACACGTTTTTACCATCAGCGAACGGAGTGGTGTCGAGCATGTGGACGCGGCTTTAATGTTCTACCGGAGAATCACAATAAAAACACACTGACTGAATTTTAAACATCTGAAAAACAACACAACAAACATTTTTACACTGGAATAAAAAGACGTTTCAGTGCGTTTGAGAGACTCCGAAGGCACGGTCTGAGATTACCAACCGCCAGTTTAAAGGCGGCGATTGATCGTTCGATTGATCACGAATTGTGTTCCGCTGTTAATGTGCAAATCGGTCGTCAGGTGCATAGGAGTTTTCGAATTCTTCGCGTTGATTGGCTGGATTCAGAGTGGTTCTAGGCTAGTTCGAAAATAGTAAAACGCGATAGGGCACAATAAAGGACTCCAACGGAAAGGAGGAAAAGGTATGCGCAGCGATCAGTGATATTGATAAAGCCAAACATTTTAGTCTGTATGTGGTGGTTTCTTATCAAATTCCTAAAATTGGAAAAAAGTGAGAGTTTTGCTGTTTTGGAAGAACCTCTATTGTCTAGAAGTGGAGTACTGGTGGTATCAACAAATCAGATTTCTTTCGAAGAGTGTCATGTGATCCGATGCTTAATCGATGATAATTGGTGAATTGTTTGTTCCAATCTGGTGAGATCACGATGTTTTCGGCATTGTTGAAATAGTGCAAAAGTATAGAAAATCGCAGACATCAAGTGTATCATCCATCACTAACCTGAATCTGTTCTTCGGCGGTTTAGTGGGCTCTCATGGCCAAAATGATATGGGATATCTCTGTTGTTTTGCCATTTCTGCAGATACGTCTGAGATAAATTTTTACAGCGATTTACTGCTTTATTTCTTGTCATAATTTCTCGATGGAAGGGTATGCGGTGCGAAATTGGACGTGTCAAATTGTCTGAACTTCTGCGACTCTTATTTATTTTGTGGAATTTGAAAATTTGATAAAGTTGCCAGTTTGTTGATTTAGCTGGATTCCATCCGCCTTAGTTGCGCGGTTCCTCGGTTCCTCCACACTCATGATACAAAAATGTGAAATACTTAGATTCAGTGGCTGGCAGCCTTTTCGTTTTGCCATAATTATGTGCAAAAATATAAATTTTCCGCCATAAAATGAGATTGGCCTAAATTTCCTGTTGGATAATTCAATTTTAAGGCCATATTGCGGTTTCTGAACTATGCACCACGCTTTGTAGTAGTCGCCCAAGTTATTCGGCCGTCCGTGTTAATATTTAAAATTAGATCGACGTAATTATTTTGTGAATTTTACACGCTCCGCTGATTTTGTTTACGTTCTGCGTGTTTTTAAGTGTGGTACCATATCTTTTGTTCTTGCTTCAATTAAACTTTTTCTATCTGTCCAAAGTGGTTTTAAAGTTTGGTAGTTACGACAATTAACTACATTCACGGTAATTACGTTTGGAAATATGTAGGTGAAAATGAAAATTGCTTTTGGAAATCCCCGACAAAAAACTTATAGCAGTAAGAAAGGTGACCCGAATGCATTTAGCGATAGACTGCGGACACATGTAATAAACTTGTGGTTTGGGAGCCATCCAACAATTTTAGTTTACGTAAGAGCAAAATAGCCGGACTGTTTTTATAATAACGATTTTATTCGAACGCTATAGAGCTTCCTATTTATTCAGTCGAGAATATATTTCTTCCCCTACTCGTTGTTTAGGCTAATCTAGGTTTTGGCCAGCTCTAATAATCTCTTACATTGGTTTCTATATTTGGAAATCATTTCTGGTCCTGTTGTGTTTTAGGATAGTTCAAACCCACACGTCGATATAGAAGTCCTTTCTGTGCACTAACAATAACTAAACTAATAATAAGTTTGGCAAGATAAACATTATTTCGAACTTCACTTCTCTACATACCTAACCAAATTAACATATCGCATTTGCATACCTCACTTAGCATGTGGTCTTTTGAATAAACATACGAAAAAATTGTAGATGGCTTTGATCTTTGCAGAAGTACTAAAAAGATTATGAAATTATTTTGATGTTAGATACAGAGAATATCTAGGAGCGTTATCGGCATGAACAGCTATGCGAACAACCTTAAGGTTGATACTGTTAAGACCTTGTTCCAAAAAATAAATTTTCAATTTTTTCTGGAGAACTCCTTCGCGTTTATTATCGGTAGGTCGACACTTTTTTTGGTTGGTAAAATTAATGCGATGTATTGGGTATTCAGCTGTAGTAACAATCGAACCCTAATAGTACAGAGTATACCAAATTTCAAAAATGCTCGACAAATAATCAAAAAGTACGAATCAATCTTTTAGTCTTCCAATGTTACAGTATTTCAAATGTTTTTGTTTTCTTCCTTTTTTTGATCCTTCGTGATAATTTTTAAGTAAGCAAAAACAGCAAAAAAGCTGTCCATAATTTTGGACCCCGAACCAAAACAATAAACCTTCGATTGCCGATTGAATAGTTTTGCCACTAAGCTATCCAATCAACTATTTTTTACTGATTCAGTTCATAAAATCAATTTACCTTTTTCTCTGCACTAGCTTAAAATAAATATTTCGAAAATAAAAATCATTTGGTTTACTTGTTGCCATATAAACAGTGAGTTCTTGACTATCACTGCTTCTTTATGCAATTGTTTCATTTTATTTTTAAAACCGAGTTATTATTTACCTCTTATTAAAAATCGACTGCATAAACTGGTTGAATGTGACAATCTAACCAATTAATCTGATAAATCATTTCCATTTGCTAATTGCTTTTCTCTGCAATAGGAAGAAAACGTATTGAACTCTATTATCTTTCATAGAAATTTATATCGACTTCGTCAATAATAACATTTAAAACAAGAAAAACACATGATTTCTATAAATATCTTTCTTAACGTATCATTTAGGTTGGATCACGTAAAAGGTAAAGGTAGCAATTAAAGTTTATTTTCTATGAATATAATTTTCTTGGTGACCGATAACTTTGCACGTTTTACGGCGTTTAATATTCTCGCTTCATTAATTAATATTAAAAATAACAATTTATAGTAAAATCGATATGGGGATAATTTTAGTTTAGAGATACATTTGGAAAATTGGTCTATTTCCTGTTCGTATAGAGAAAATTTAGTGAAATGACATTTTAGTGTAGTAAAATTGCATGAAATCAAATAAAGCAGTGAGAAGTCCTATGCATTTTTCAAAAACTATGAAAATTCCACCATGGAAAGTGCAGTTTGTTTTGTTATTATTAATATTAATTGTGCCGACAGACTGTGTGCCAGAATATGAGAAAAAAAGTTTTATTTAGTGGCGTTATAGTGAGATGGGATTCATGGTACAGTTTTTAAACACTATCAGAAATCAGAATTTATTTTTTCATGCATTTGAAACGTTTTTTTTTTTGTAATTTGTGCATATTTTAATCTTTGGAAAAGTATGGAATAATTGTCAGGTCTGAGGCAGAAGTACATCTATATCCTCACTTTAATGGTTGCAAAAACTTTATTTTCACATAAAATCTGTTTCCGAGTGTTTTAGGTAAGATGTAATATGATAACTGCGTTTGATATCAACCTGAAAATAGTCTCCGTTGGTTTTAATTTGCCAATACCACAGTAGAAATATTTCTATAGAGCCACAAGAGAGTTTTTATTTGCAACATTTGTCAGGTTAAGAAAATTTGCAATCTCCTCTTGTCTAAAAAGTTCCCTCCGCCTGAGCTGTGCTATGTCCGTCTGAGAGTTGCCCCTGAGCTTAGAAGGATAACAAGCAAGGTCTGGGAAAAGATGCCAATGAATGCTTTTCAAACGAATGCTATTAGGAAATTTCCAAAGTTTTACTTTTTCGACACATTTTGATAGTGTTTACTTTATAAAGTGCCTGACAATATTCCACATCCGCAACCCATGGACGATGCATTTATAATTTGCGTAAGGAAGTTTAAGGTTCACAAAGTCCTTGCAATCGATAGCATTTCAAAAATTGTTAAAAGCGAGCGGCTTAGCTCTTTAGCCGCACTCGCCAGTAGTCGAATTGATTGAGGCGCACCTCTACAGATCTGTTCCTTTGTGAATACCGGTTTGATTCCTGCAAAGGGCCTGGGATTTTATCTGGTACCAGTGGTTGAGGCAACTAGGATGTTCTACAGTAAAATTTGTTATGGGCGCCTCAGCGGGTTCGCACACCGGCGTGGATAAAATCTTAGTCCACAGCTGCTAGAAGTAATTTTATATCAAGGATAAATATCTGTGTTTTGACCATTCTAACCTTGATTTCGTGAAAGTAACCATTTTGGCTGCCCCCACAATTTTAAAGAATTCTAGTTCCATTCTTTTCGTACAATTGTTATTACTATTTTCGAATTAAACATAAAATTTCCCAAATTTATGATGTCTCTAAAATTAAAGATTCAAGTTTAGTAGGGGACATTTCTATTTAGATTTCCGATTGATTGCATTTGCAGTGTATCTTATGAATAGTAAATTGGTATAAATTGATTGTATAATTTTTTCTTTGAATAAATTTTAATTTTAACGATAAAAAACAATTTTTACGTGACTTCTAATCAGTATCCATTCTGTATTCCATTCTGTATTTAGCCGGTCTAATGACGAACAACTAAAATCTATTCCCTGGAAAAAAAAACCTGACTTGAACTTATTCTGATTGTAAATTTTGCTTAACTTCCGAGAATAAATGCAACAAAAACTTGTAAAGGTGAATATATTTAAAATTCCGAACACGAATTCGATCAAGATACGATCAAAGAATGAGTACATTTTTAATTCCACTGTTTTGAATTAATACCGACTACCCACGTGGTAAATTAATTTGTCGTGTTGTAAAATGCCAGCAATAAATTTCGATTTTAAAGAGAGAAGGAATTTTTTTCAGTTGGGAGGAGTTCCACGAAATTTTAAAGTTTTGTATCTATTTTACAATTTAATCCTTATTAGTCTAGCTTTTGGGATTAAAAGTAACTACAGATCAATATCTTTGAATTTTTAAGTTAAGATGGATGTGTTAAGAGGCGTTACAGAAGGGTATTAAGTATATAAGTCTACCCTGGAGCCAAGTCTTGTACAATCTCAAAGTAAGCATCTTAATTCAAGCCTCTAGCATCATTCTTCGTTTGCAGAGTTCTTTTCGCCACATTCTGGCAAATAATTAATATCTGGTATTTTAGAACCTTTCACTTAATAAAACCCGAATTGAAATTTTAAACAGGAAAGATGGACACATTTATCCTTAAGTTTATATGGGAATCAATTGTTTTAAACGCTAACTACTACGTAATTGTAAGTCACATGAAAACGAAAAACAAAATTTATTTGGCTGTGCACCTTCAAGATATTTTTTTAGTATTCGTTTCTATCCAATAAACCCCACTTGTGACATTCAGACTGCTATCGCTTCACATTTATAATTCATATTCAGTTCAAAGTTGTAAATTATAAAATATTGCACAATTACTTGATAGAGATGTCATTGCAGTAACTGCGCAAAAGCAATCATCGTACGTGAGTTATTGCAAAATTAAATATTTTCATTTATTCCAACTTAATGTACCTATAGTAAAATGCGAGAATCTACATAATAATAAACTAATAAGAGGTGAAGAAATGTCAAGCGATTATTTTGAGTTGTAAATTATCTGCATTTTCCTTGTAGTTAATTGGCATATAAATGTGTTATCGATTATACAAAAATAAAGGTTGATATTTACCCTGGTCAGTTATCAGTTAATGCAGAGCAATTAGATAAGTTCATTAATATTGTATGGAAATTTAATATTATATTGCGGGGTGTTAGTGATTATCACACCGATAAAACAGGATCCCGTACTGGTTCCCGTATTATATTTCTTGACGAGAGTATTACTGCGGTAAGATTGTTTCGTATAGTATACAGTGATATACAGATAGCCGATTTCAAAAGTTTCTCTCTTTTTCTATTTGTGAAGTGGACGTAGGCAGGACTCAAACGTTCCATCAAACATAGGCAATCACTAAGCCCATCTTCACCGGTAACCCCCATTTAAAAGCTCTCTCACGACAAATGCTTTTTGACACGTCATTCTCTCACCAAAGCTTTTATGCTCAACTCGTTAATGTTGAGCGGGCATTTGGTGACCACAATTCAAAATGTTGTCTGTCCGCACAAGTAATCTCACAGGGTTTACCCACTATACGGTGAGAAGGGTTTTCCTACCTTGTGCTGAGGGACTTTGTTGACTGCATTTTCAGGTTGGTCTGCCCAACATTCGGCATACCTAGGATATCGTTTTTCCTGGGGCCAAGGACCAAGAAGTACTTCGTAGAGTGAGGTTTATACTTGATGCTTTCCTTTTATTTCTAATGAATGGAAACAAATGAATGGGAGGACCACAGGAGGAGTTTTTTTTAAAAGTGAAGAAGCAAAGCTCCATTTTTTGAGAGTTAACAGTGAGATTGAACTACTCAGCTTCAAAAAATGCCTCTAAAAACGACGACATCGTCCACATAATAGGCCGTATTTGGCACGTTCTGCGTTTACCAATCATTCAAATCCTCGCTCCAACATGGTGTCCGTCAGACTTCTGCAAAGTGGGCATAACTCACAACTATAATTACTGCAAGCGTCGGACCTACATTGAATGCACATCGGGTAATTATCTGTTACTATGACAGTTATGACTTGTAAATTACAGACAATCGGCTGTGTTTAGAGTGCGAACGTGAGCTAAATTAGCCAAGCGACAATAGACAAACACTTTTGAATCATTGTCCAGTGCACTCTCAGATTCGCCAGCGCATGGTTGAGGGCATATAAATGGTATCCATTTGCGTGGGTAATGTTTAAGTGCCTAAAGTGGCCGCATGTGACTTGGCAGCCATCGACACTCAATTATTTACATAAATAGTGACAATCGTTGCCAATAAATGGAAGTGACTAGGATCGGAGGTTAGAAGATAGCCAGCACTTTGTAAACTGTCCGCTCAGATAAGATGCAACACCTACGCTTGATAAGTGAATCCGCAGATCTGTGGTACTTGAAAATCAAGTTGTAGATATAGGTATAAAGATATTTTGTGCAGACAGAAATGGCGATATGAACGGAAACGACCCACGATACACTGATAAAATTTAATGGGCTGCACTGGAAGGTGTAATAAGCTAATTACACAGGTCGCGACTTAATTGACCACATGCCTGATTCACTTTATAGTTGGATATAGCTTTTAACACTGGTCGCATGAGGCACTGCATCCAATAATTGGTACTGATGAATGATATCCAGTTGTGGCTGAGAATTATCTGATTGGAGCCAATTATGCCGTTGCCAGAGTTTATTTTTAGTGGACTTATTAAAAGTCATGACGATTGCAGGCGGACTTTTGTAGACTTGTAGTCATTGACATTTGTAATTTCACTTTCATTTATATTCAGAAGGAAAAAGACAAAATGAGCTTTTTATGGGCTTCAGCGGTTGGACATGGATATTTGGTTCAATGCAAAGAACCTTATGCCAAAACTACTTTTAAAAACGACCATTTTATTGCATGTCAATTATTTCTTAATGATGGATGTGCGTGATATAAGAAATGTGGCCTTGCCTTAAAAGTAAACAAAGTGTTGGGTATTTCTTAACGCACATTTTATAAAATTTCGATACTACCATTAAAATCACTTTCCTCCAGCTGAAAAGGACTCTAAAGCTGCGAGGTTCGAAAAGTAACCAGTGGGAACTGTCGTTTAATTTATCGCCTCTGTGAATCTGGACTTCTTTAATGCCAGGCTCTGATATGAATAGAGTATTAGCCAAACCATTTTATCACTCTAGTGATATGGAGAATTGACGGAAATGTTGGCGTACTTCTTGTGTTGTTGTCGATCACTCTGGAAAGGAAGGCGCAGATACTTGGGATACTGCTTCCCCGATGAACTGCTCTAAGCAGGATAGAGGTTCAGTGGGCAGTTTTTAACGGTCCAAAAATTTTTTATAAAAAACTGGGCATTCGAATTCCATTTGGTGTCCTCTAATCTAGGTATTCAAAAAGTTGAGACCTTGTTCTTCGTTTCAAGCAGTATAATTTCAGTTTTACGTATGCATTGGATTCACTTCGTCAATTTTAAATATGCCGAGAATTCCATTCAGGAATAATTTATCACTGCCGCTATATTCCTTTTAGCCATTTTGATCTTCTACTGAAAATCTTTTAGATCTTGTCTTTGCAGTCTAATTCGAAATCAGGATTTCGAACAAAATACCACGATTGAAATAAACGAAGGAAGTTTATGACTCACAATTAGCTAGAACTGAAGATTTTCCCAGGGACAATGAAATATTTTGTTTTTATTCAAAATAGTTTCTGTTGTTAAGTTTCCTATTTTTTATTTATTAATTTCAAGTTATTTTTTATACCAAAAAGTTTAACGCCTTGTATACTAATCGCAGTCCTGGTAGGTATCCGGTGTCGGCAGCTCCACGTAATATCTTAAAGTCCTTCCGCAGACTGTCAAACGAGTGGGATATCTTTATCTTTTTTCTCATTATAGTTAATCTACTTGAATTTCCTTGTGTAAAGAAGTTGTAAAGTTTAATGTTTTTACAGGCATGTTCACATACCGGTCAAGTCATGATCATGCTACTTAAAAGCACAACAATAATTTTCGACAGCCCTGAGGCTATCAAAGGAGCCGTGCCCGCCGATTATGTCAGGTATTGGTGTTCAGAGTCGTATATTCGAGTTATTTATTGGGCTATTTAAAAAACCACTGGTTACCAATATTTGGTAATAAATTCGTTAAAAATCTCTCAAGAAATCCACCAATGAATTCAACCGAAAAAAGGCAATTTGCTGAGATAAGGTATTTAGGTTGATGGGTCCATGTTCAAGGGCCTTGTACTTTCAAAAGAAAATCAATATACTTTTTTATTATCTGCGAGAAAATGCTCCTAACCGGTAGTTTTAGGAATGATAGCTCTTTTATAAACGAGTCGCATTTAAGAACGTATTTCCCCATGTGAAATCAACACGGAATCAATTTTTAATGGGTCCTTGTAAAATTTGTCATGGACAGGTTACACCCTAACTCATAAATTTTATATGCATTGCACCTTTCAGCTGCCAACGAGAAATGCTCTTGTCAGGGCACGTCACCTGTAAACCAACAAATAAGAGGAAAATTGACGAGAAAGCTGAAACCGCGAAAAAACTTAATACATACACCGAAAAAGGAAAGAACTCAACCGCCCATATGCAGCGAATTTAATGGAAAATTCGCGCGCCTGCCTTAATTAGTTACCTTAAAAAATGAGTCCATTTAATTTAAGAGGAACGAGAGACTCGTGTGGCCTCGGGTATTGAAGTAATGAAGGAACCCGAACAAGATCACCCAGAAATTATGTATGGACTTTGGGTGCAGAATATCACAACGCCGACTGGGTGGAATTGGAGGACCTTAACGAAAACGTTGTTCTTAATCAAATGCGACAATTATGTGGATTTCGTGCGCCTTCATAAGATGATTAATCATTTTCACGTGATATGTGAATTGAATTTCAGTGGTGTAAAGACTAGAAATGTGGGATCGTTTGCAAAGAGTTGCATCAAAACATTTAGAAACCATGGTTCAGGGAGGAGTGGTAGACAGTTTCAAATTATATTCTCCTTGGTACAAGTCTTGATGTGTTCCATTATAGATCAGCAAGTGCATATAAATTAGCATTAATTGTTAGGTACGATAGTCGCAACTATTAATTCTGATGTAAACTAGTAATTTCGAGAGGTTAACTACGCATTTTCGTGAATTATACTTGTAAAGACGTCCTTGTTGTATAATTATATACTCGGGTTTTGGCAACAGTACTTCCAGAATTCAACATGCAGACTAAACAATGCAAACGTACGTTACGTAAACAAAGTAGAGTTCAGTAAGACAGCAAGGTAGCTGAAGAGAGGGAAGAACCTTGTTCGTATCAGGATCATGATCAACATCATGACCTTCGAAAGGGAATTTTTTGTCAAGTTCTGCAAGGATCTTGCAGAATAATACCTAATCGTGCCCAAACCTTTCATAGATCAATTACTGAGTTTTAACAACTGCAAGGATCAAGAAGGAATACTGGAATAATCATTTAAGCTTAAGACAGTCGAAGAAGTTTATAGAAGTTTATGTACATATGAATCAGGATTATCAATGAGATCAACTCTATCGACTCAAATTGTGAGCCCGCTTAGAAATGAGTTCGATCAATATTTGAGTCCGTTCAGTTCAGTTGCAAGATGAAAAGAGAAAGATCTCAAATGAAAGGAGGAGATCACCTCTACATAGCACCGTAATAAAATGTGGCCTTTGCAGGGCGAGGGGGTGTTCAGAAGCGCAAAGGAATTTTATATAAAAGAGTTAGATGAATCCAGTTTTGATGAGAACAATATAAATAATATCAACCAGTATTTAAATACTTTCAGTATAATATCTTTTTTTTTTCAAACAAAGCTGTGCCTCTACATCATATCCACTTAGCTTTAGCCATATGGTAAAAAAAACAACTGGGTTAATTAGAAGCAGATTAAGATCTACAAGCTTTCGAAAATTTTATAGACGACAAAAGAAAATACTTTCAAGTCATTCGTCTGTCAACTTTTGCAGAATATTTAGCCTGCTTCTTGCAGAAAGTATGTAACACAGCAGATTACACTCCTTTGTCTGTCTTACAATTTTAAACCTCCGCTCTGGTAGGTCAGGATTAAAAGACAAGTAAGAATCCTACTTTTATTAACAAACAAGATATTGTCTTATAATTCATAAATTTGACAAAATTTTATTTTTAACGCAGAAATTACATAAATGATTTCTGTAAGTAATTTTTGAACAAATAATAATTGAATAAATAATACTAATAATAAACAATACATAGAAGATCTTCACTCAAGTATTACACTGGACAGCACGAGGGTGAACAGTAAAAAAATTTTATTATAGGGAGAAAGAGAGTGATTAGTAGAAAATGATTTCCAGAAAGTCAGTCTTATTTTTAATTACGCTTAAAAGTATTTTAAGTACAGAAAATTTTCTTACCATTATTGAAACTATTTTTATGTAACTTCTTCATCATCAATTGCGATATCTATTTCACGTAGTCTTGGTTCAAATGCTATAACACCCCTATAGTTACTGTTTCCCGTTGCTAAGCCAGCGGTTACACCATTTGGTACACCGATACCTCCCGTAGGTACAGCTATTGATTGCTGCCCTGGAGGGCCCATTGGTCCTCTTTCTCCAGGTGTTCCGGGTGTTCCGGGTGTTCCGGGTGGTCCAGGTGGTCCAGGTGGTCCAGGTGGGCCTTGAGGACCTGGACTACCTGATGTAACAGTGCCAACTTGTCCATCTCTTCCTTTTGGACCTGGTGGACCCGGTCGTCCTGGTTTTCCTGGGTATCCTTTGTCTCCTGGCCGTCCGGGCGGACCCATTGGTCCACGTTTTAAAACTCTTCCGGGTGGACCTGGTGGTCCGGGGGGTCCTGGAGGGCCTGGTGGTCCTGCTATTCCACTAAATCCAAATGCTTGTGGTCGCTGAAAATCACCGTATCCTCCCATACTTTCTATGCTTGGTGGTCCCGGTGGGCCAGGTGGACCAGGAGGTCCTGGTGGACATTGACAAGAGGGAACAGCTACATACTGGATACGTGGATCTCCTGCGCTTTGTTCTGTAGCATCTAAGGAATTGTGCAGAGCGTGTGGATACAGTGTCTGGGCTAACATCGTGAGGAAACCTCCTGTGTGCGTCCTATCCGTTTGTGAGATACAAATAGTACCTAGAAAATACTAGCCTTTATAAATCCGTTACAGTTGTAATTAATTTATACCTACAAGTTACCAAAATGAGAAGAAATGGAGCTTTCATCTTGAACGTGTTCACATTTATACTGGGCCGCTAAAAGATTCATCCATTTTTATAGCTTCGTTTTGCTCGGTTATTTTTTGCTGCCTTGGAGATATTTTCACTTAGAAAGAATCTAGCAAACACATTTTCCCCATTTCGGTAGTCTCATCAGTAGGCAGGAAAGTACATAAGTTTAACTTGTATACATTTATGTATTTGGGTTTCCTACAAGATGATCAGAATTTTCTATTCCCCGACCCAAATGTTGTCACTTTTATCTTTGGTTCTTTGCGGTTTAGAGCTTTTAAAGAATTGCCAAAGCCCCCCGGTGTAACTAATCCCACAAAATAAATTAAAAGTTCCAGAATTTTAATTTTAATTCGAAACTATCCAGAGGTACCTATTAACTGACTTTCACACGATCTTTTTGCATCTAGTCCATCAATTGAATTAATTCAGAAATTTTAGACTTGATGATGCTGAGTTATATGAGATTATTATTAATAAAATCAGTAATAATGGGGCCAAGAAGGAACAGTACTATTGTTATTATTGTTATTGTTATTCGTACTACTGTTATCGTTATTATGAATGCAGTTAGGACTATTGAGTGATCGGGTGCTAGATATTCTGATTAGAATGGCCTTTTGCACTTTGGCATTCACAAACTTTTGCTGACGTCTATCAGGGGTCTTTTCCAAGAGATAAGTTTTATCTGAGCTTGCACATAAATCCGTCAGCAGTACTATGAGTGCCCTTTATACATGCTGCTATCTAGTCGAACAGAGAACTTGCTGATAGTGTGTAATCTCCAAACGTTTTTACCTTGATCACCAAATTTATTTACCTATATGAGGTGGGTGAATTTTTCCGCGGTAGTATCAGCAGCGATCAATGAACAGAACGACAGAATAACAACTTCCATCCGCAAGAATGTTTCAAATCGAACGAATTTTATCTGCGTGCTCCACGTGAGTTAGTTTTTTCTGATGTTGCAGTTTTTTTTCTTTTTTTTTTTAAGATAAACCTCGTTAACTGAAAATTCCGGGTGAAAATGCTGAAAAAACTCCTGCGATAGTATTTGCCTACCTGAGCGATGTGATTAGAGTAAAAATGGTAAAATGATGTTTGTGGTGAAATTTTTGCATATATAAAACAAAGAAAAGGAATTTAAGTTTTTGGATTAAATTTCATACCGTCATAAAAAGCTGCGGACATTTTTAACTTTATGTGAGGCATATCTGTGACCAATCAATTTGAGTCTCCCATTTGAATTTTTCAATAAGTGAGCCTATGGATTTTTATGATAGGCTTGGTTCGAAAATAGATTCTGCATAATTTATTCATTTCGTAGCGAGACAATAATTATTTGGAAGAGCAGAGTCTATTAGTAATAGATTTATCGTGTTTTGGTAATAAATTTCAGAAGACAGAGGTCGTGGCTCTTACATTATTTACAACATTTGCATATGTTGCGGGAGACTTTTGAATGTTCACGAATACTGTAAAACGCCAATATATAAGCGAAACTAGGCCTTCTTCTTTTTGATACGAGCATAAATTGTCTACAAATTTTAATATTTGAGTTTCCCTCAAGAGTCTTGTGGTGGTGTTGATTGCCATATCAAAACCATTTCAGCCTAATGGATTTTAGTAGAGTTAGCGGTATTGGGTGCTTAAAAGTTCTCATATGGCTCATATTTGTATCTTCTGAAAAGAAGAATGTAGACCAATATACTCAAAGAACATAAGTGCTGCCATATTATCGTTTCTTAAAAACCACGCCTTGAAATCTATTAATAATAGCAGATGAATATTGTTTTGATATCGTAGTTAGTAAGCAAGATCTGAATAGGAAATCAATCAATTGTCCTCTGCGATATGCCAGTATGAAATGGAGCTATTGATGAACATGGTAATGAATAATTTCACTAAAAAATAATAGACTTGGTTTGCATCAATGATGTGGTAATGCAAACGATAAGGTAACAAAGAATGTTTGTTTTGGTGATGCCTAAGCTCAAGGGATACCCTATGATGTTAAGAGCAGCCTTGGCAGGAAGGAAACAAGGAAATTAGGAGGTCAAGTGTAAATATCGGAGCACATTCTGTAGCCAGTTCAGTGACATTACAGCGAAAGTCAGCGACTGATGATTCAAATTAGTACGCGAAATCAAGGGTACTGTCATCTGCAAAACTGTGGATTGGATTTATAGGAGGTATAGGATAGGACACAATACAGAGCTCTGTGGCAGACCGGCATTGCTGTTGTAAGCATAAATGTAACTGGAATGGAGCGGTCAGAGAGGAAACTACCAATCCAAGTAATTGGAGAAGTTAGAGAAGGGTCGATGTGAAGGGTGATGTTGTCATCTGCGTCAACGTACTTTAATCTCCTTTATTAGGACCAGAAATTATTCCTTTATTTTCTACATAAGCTACGCTTTAGTCCTGTCAAGCGTCTTTGATTGCGAACCTTCTTTGTTGCCTTTGTTACCGGATTTTCAAGCCCGTAATAAATTACTAATTTAGTAGTTTCTTATTAATGTGTCCACGAACAAGACCTTTATTTTTACTTTTTTTACTTTTCGCTCCACTTGATAATTGCTCTTTCCATTTTATTTTTTAACTTTATTTGTTATGCTTTTATTTGTGAACTATTTGTGATTGATTTAAAATTTTGAAGTATTTCCTGGGAAATGGAAAAATTCATTTATTGCAAAATTGATGGTGAAAAAATTGTAGCATGTAAGTTTCGGAAGAAGAGAACTAAAGGAAATTCTTTTTAGATTATATGTTTATTACTTTCAAAGTTACGAGCCATAAAATTATGATAATTTTAACCCATTTTATTACAAACACTCATAAAAACAACGTTTTATGCTTGTACATAAACTAAAAAACTCGCGATTTTCACGGGTAAAAGTGTGAATACTTTTAAATAAAAAAAAGCTAATTTATGTGCCTTTTATGATGTAGAAGGAGTGGGTATTATTGGACAGAATTAATTTACAATTTTGTAGTGTTTTATTTATCAGATAATTATTTTTCCTAATTTATTTTATAGATAATCGTAGAAGTTCTTCCGATTAACATAAAATATATCTAATATAAAATATTAAAAGTATCCGCGCCTTAAACATGCATGGAATTCAAATTTAATGCATAAAATAATATTATGAAGGTGAAATATGTATAGAATTTCCTCAGAAAAAATGTGTACTCGACAAATTGATTGGAAGTATACCGAAAATAGCGTCCACTTTATTTTATATGCATTAATACATCATAAGAAGATTCACGTTTGCTTTTACGGAATTCAGAAAGAAGTCAGTTGACAAAATTTGTAGTTCATTTAAAATTTAAATTAACTGATCTGCGTTGCCGTTGAACTCTCTTTACAGCATTGACGCTGATGATGGTATTCATGGTATACACCAGTTTTAACTTGGCCGTTGCTCATAACAATATCTTTTTGTAATAATTATCTTGAAGTGGGTAAAACTACGTTTCTTAAAAATGGCAGCAAGTAGAGTGAAAATTGGATGTGTTTATAGAGTAATAAATAAATCCAATAACGCAGCAGAGATAGCTCTAAAGGTACGGTAGGTGTTTACAGAGATCTCCGCTAGTGATTACAATATGCAATTTTAGTTGAAGCCATGACCGATACGTATCGAAATATCGATATTTATTTTTTTTTTAAATATAAAGACACAGTCTTAAAGCCGTGCCACATTTCCGACGTGGATTTTAATGGGTGTGGTATTTAGGATAACCTTCAACACTAATAAATAACGAAACATAAATTATCGTGTTGTCTAGCATGTGCGGAATCCAAAAGTCTTTCATAGACAAGACTAATAATCCTATCCCAATACATCGATATTTATTAATGTATTGATTTATGTGGGTGGATTTTAGCATCAGGATTGACATTCCATTCAGGCGAGGATTGATATTCTACGCACTAGTCCATTTCCATTGTACACGTATTACCACGGACGGAAAGGGATTGACATGCCTGTATCCTTGTCCGCAAGCCAGTACCATTCATATGTATATTTCAGATTTATCCATCCACCACTTTCACCACTTTTGTAAATAGAAAATGACTTCCGTTTACACGAATTTTTTCTAATAACCACTGAATTTCTAAAGGTTATCCTTGAGATATTGTCTGTATGTTGTAAATTTAAACAAGATGAATTTAAAATAATTTCCAAACTAATGCATTTAATTTTTATTTCAGGGCGGCGTTTGTGAAAATCATTTTTTGTCCTGAATCGTTAGATTTTAAAAATCGCTTGCATGCGTATCTGTTTTGATAGGCTGTGCTTCGCGTCACGGAGGCCAGCCACAGAAGAGGATCAATTACCCCAACTACAAGGAGTAAAATCGACGTCATCAATTAATAACAATAAACGAAATAATATATCTACACTGCCTTTTGACGGTGCTTCAATAAACGCTCTCGATCCACCACATCAAAGAGAATATAAGCGGATAGCGACAGCGATAGACTCGCTGTCGGTTGGATCTATAAATAACAAAGTCGGACCAATACTGACAAAATTGCCAACAGCTGACAGGAGTTCTACTACAAATAATCACAATCACAACCAAACAAATTGCGAGAGACAGAAGGAGTTTCTGCTGAGTCCCGAAAAAACTGAGACCAAAATGCAGCAGGAACCAAATGCAAATATTCAATTGCAGCCCGAACTGGTGATAGTCAGCAACCCACCGCCAGATGTATTGCAGCAGAATGTGATATACGGTTCCGCGAGTGTTAGTGATCCGAACGTTGATTCACAAACGATAAATTATCTGCAGCAACAACAGCAGCAATTGCAGCAAAGAATCCAACAACATCTACAGTCACATTTGCAGCAACAGCTTTCACCACCAGTCCAACCATTGTTTCACCCGCCTCTGCAGCAAGGGTTGAGTCTCCCTCTCCAACCCACGCAGCCGACATTGCACCAGCCGATCCTTCCTTTTAATGATTACAACAAATCCCCCCTAGGTCTAAGCGATCAAATGCAGAGCCTTTGCCTCACCGAAGAATCCAACATGAACACGGTCATGATAAATAGCTTCGCCCCCGCCAACCCTCAGGAGCAACAGTATGTGCAGATGATCCAGGCCAGAGATCTGAAAATCCAAGAGCTTCAGATGATCCTTCAACAGAAGGAGAACGAAATAACCGAATTGAAATCTCATCTAGACAAGTTTCAAAGTGTTTTTCCATTTAGTCGAAAAAGTAGAAAAGCCGGTAATGTGTTTCCTAGGCAGAGGGCTCAAGGCATTTCTGCCGAGCCCCAAAGTGAAAGTTCTGTTTTGGAGCTGCTGCATCACACCTTCCCCAAATACGACAAGGATGAGCGGTGAGTACCAAAATTTCCAATTCGTTTTTTTTTTTAATTATAGAACATTGGGGAGTTTCGCAAAAGTGCATTCACCTTTTCAGCCCCACAAATTGAATGTCGTGTGGGTTGGGGTTGGGGTTTGGGAAGCATGAGCTCCACGTAAGATATTATTCAAAAATCAGCGGTTAACTTGTGTTGACATATTTACGACTTTTTGAATTTTGGCGCAATGAAAACAGATTTCATCTCCTGTTCGAGAGATAGTGTTCGCGTTATGGGCAAGTGACCGATGGCCAGGAGGAAATTTATTTTTGATTTTATTGAAATAGCAGAATTCATCGATTGAATGATTGTTTGTTATTAAATCGTTGAAATTTTTGATATATATCATTGATATCTATTGAACTTGGCTTAAATCCATCGGACATTTTGCACGGTTTATAAATAATCAAAGAGGAGCTCAGGTCTCTTTGACGGCTATGAAAAATTTTTGTTAGAATGACTGCAAACGAAAAAGGCCGACTTTATTTTTTCCATACCTCAGAGATAACTGTGGAAGGTTAACTTTACTTTGAAATTCTCCTCATGGAACTTGTTTTGAATTTTGAAGGTCTGTAGTAGTTTTGACCATGAAGATAAAAATATCCAAAGTATATCTTTGAATATCTTCTTCACGTATTACTTGAAGTGGAACATCTGTTAATTCGAAAAGAATATAAATTTCTAAATTTTCATTCTAATGGCGGATTTAAATAGTTATATTCGCTGTTTCAGTTCTTGTTAACGATCGACTTTATGAGTTCTTTCTCTTATTCACTGAAATCTACGTTGAAACGTTACCTGGGAGATTTTTTGTCCAGTTTTTTAAAGGTTCATTGCACTAAGTAAAATTGGTTTAGTTTTTTTTGTTTTGAGGTGATATTAGGTCTGTTCCCTTACTTGCAGGAATTATAATTCCGTGAAATTTTGATTGTTTTTGTGCCTATTGGATGTTTTTTGATGTATTCCATATATGAACTTCTGTGATGATATTTCTGTGTAAAGTACAGTAAAGTAAACCTTATGGCAGTGTATTCATTTCGCCAAAAAAGTGAGCTATTCGTTTTTTACAAATTCTTTATAAAAACGGATCGAGTCCAAACAGGTTGCCCTTCGAATCACATACATTTTTTATTTCCCCATTAAGTTCATAAAGTAGCCATCTAGGACCCTTTTTTGATTTTATTTATATTGGCGTTTTCTCTGTCCAATAGTAGAATTATTGTGTATACTGATGGCGCTAAATTTGTTAACACTTCAAAAGCAACCATTCCAAAGATACCTACAACCAAAACAAAACTGGGGGCAATCAAATCAAAATCAAAAATAAGATCAAAGAAAACAAAATTGGGGTCAACTTTTTAAAAAGATTTACAACCTATTCAAATCCAAATACAACCAAATAAACTTCAATAAAAACGATTTTAACATGCAAAACTGGTTTGTTTTTTTTTTAAGTTTATTTGGTTGTTAATTGGAGTTAAAAAAATTGATCTTGATTTTAATTTGGTTGCTCCTGATTTCGATTTGGTTAATCCTGGTTTTGATGATTTTTGATTGTAGATGTCTTTGAAATGGTTGCATTAAATGCAACGTTTTTAATTCTGACTTAACTCTGTACATCATTCGCTAACTAGAATAGTTCAAATCAATATTTAGGTGGACGTTTTATATGTCTTTCTTTCCAGAATCATATTGGGAACTTGATCATTTTTATGTTTTGAGAAGCTTTTATTTTACGTTTGTTAAGACCATTTTGGATTAAGTATTTTAGCCCTATATGCACACCACAACGATCGTGTAAAGTCAGTTACAGAGAAGTCTACTGCGCCGTTTGCATACTTGGATAGACTCACGTTAAGCAGTCTCGACTTCATTGAAAAACATGACAATTTTCTCCAATTCGGTTTAGGAATATTGACATAACTACTTTTAATATCTATGTGTCACCTTGCTCCTCTAGCCGACATTGACAACGGAAGGCCAATGGTATTAAAAAGCTTGCTTCACATCTCTTAGCGCTTTACATTCTCGAAAAGAAGTAGTTTTTGATACAGTCTTTCATCAATATTGCACCAGTTTGCTAGATTCTATGGACGCAAAGATTAACAAAGAAGAGGTTTGATAGTTTATAGCATAACAGAAATTTAGAAAAGTTTCTACATTCAGAGATTGTGATTTTTTTTTAAACCATTCACCCATTTATTTGTTTTCATATTCATTCTTCTCCAGATAGTAGTGAGTCATCCTGGGTCTGCTATGGTCCATTGTCAGAGTCAATGATATATTTATGCCCCAATCTCGTTTGGACCGTCCGTCGTTTCGATTAAACATCTTAATTTAGTTTCTGCAATATGTTGATTTATAAATTGATTCGGTAACCAAATTCGTAGATATTTACTTATGAATATAATGTTTTTTGCTAATTAATAAATTCTAAATCGCCAGACTGCCGACAGAAGATATTTGAATTTTCTTAAGCTTTTCATTTGGCAGTCTCTGAAAACGCTGCAATGGCTTATGTATGTGGGTCATTGCATCTATTTAAAACCGCACTCATTTCATAAAAACAATTTTATTCGGAATGGCATCTATGAAATACCCCTATGGTATTGTTTTCCCTAAAACCCATCAAATCCGCATTAATAGATAGACAGAAAATTGCAAGTTTGCCACCAAAACCGTATGGGGGTATATGGGTGTGTTTCACCACACTGTTTAGAAACTTTTCGCATTTCCAATGCTGACAAGCATAGCAATTCACATTAGAGGAAAATCCGTTGATAAAATGAATTGCCTTTCAAATTGGCAAAATATTGAAATACCAGCACGCAAACGCTAGTTTCGAATCGTTGTTTGAGGCGACACTCATTTCAAATGCATGGCATCAACTTTCGGTTCTAAAATTAACACAGCGCTACACGACACACTTCGGTTAGATAAGCCCACAGCGATTGTATGGAAATTTGCGAAAAGGTTAGTCAATGAAGTTGTCGCTGGCGTCTATTTAAAGGCAATCGAATTTATAAAATCAAAAGGGGGAAATGTCAAAACAGTGACAATTTTGCATAAACAATGTTTGTTGATGTACTGCTGTAATCATTTGATGGGTGCTCGGAAACTCTTGGTAAAATGGTCATTTGTCAGAGCGGATTCGAAAGCTATCCGAACGAAGATCACAGAATTTCTGAAAAAGTCCGTTGAACTGATCAGAACCGCCGGATTAAAAGGGTACATAAACGTGGACATTATCGCTCATTAAATTACCACAAAAACAAGTCAATCGACCATTCTAACTTCAGAAATGACTATACATGTCTGACTGGTGATCTCGAGATGCATAAATCACAGTCACAGACAGCATGAGTGTTTCTAAGCCTTTTTTGTTGACAGTTAATTTAGCTTCTGAGCACAGTTACCAGCCTTAAAATAGATGTTAGTTTAAACAAGCCCCCGTCATATCAAATACCGCCCGTTCTTCCTACGTCTAAGAGGACAACTCGTACTTTTAACTGGCATTTCTGGTTTCTCTCGAGCGACAATTTTCTTGTCCCTATGAACTAATTGAAGTGACGCTATTATCTGTGATCGAATGTCCAGCAACCATAGAAGGGAAAGGCTCTTATTAAACTGATATATTCCATGCATTAAATCATACCAGTCTGGAATAGTGACAGTGACCAGCGAGTTGAATAAATTGAAACACGAGAGGCAAGTGATTCTATTCTGCACAGTTTTTAACTGATCCTAATTAAGTGGTGCTTGCTTGAGAAAAAACACCTACAAATGTGAAGAGATAAAAAGTTTTGTTTTGGTTGTTTATCTGAGGTTTCTTAAAATTCGTTCAACAGAATTGAATAGGTCGTTTTCCACCTTAAGGCATCTTAGGTAGAATAAACTCCTGAGAAAAAGGCAAATTGGAAATTTTTTAATCCTGACAAATGTTTGATGTATATAACTTACATTTTATTGTGCACTTAAACTTCCGTTCATTGGGGCCTCTGATAGTTCATTTACCAAATTCTAGAGGGAGTTTTAGTGAACCGAAAACCAAACTCTCTACGCATTTGATAGAAAATTTCTTCACTTCTTTTTTGTTTGGTTGAAATCGAACCGGCAATTCGTACAATGGTTAAAGTCTACCTTAGTCTTTGTCAGCGACCTTCGGACTTTGTCCATTAAACTTTAATTTCTAGGTTGAGTGCGCTACATTTTTGTCTAAAAAATATTCAAAGTAAGCAAAACATGAAAAGAATGTGCCGCATACTGATCTATTGAGGACCTTATGCTTGAACTAGTTACCACAAGTCCGATAATCTTATTCGATAGAATATGACTGGCATTTTCAAGTTTTATTCACATTTTTTTTTCGCGGTAACCTATCAATTAAAATGCAACAACATCACTCAAGTATTTTTTTTTTATTTCTCTTAAGACCATGTGAATCTTGGTTTTGTCTAGACTTGGGAATTGCCCATACATAAAAAATTGCAAATAAAATGGTAGAGAACATTTCATAAGTGACCATAAAGATCTTTATTAGATAGCTTAAGAGACGCATTAGACGATGTTGGTATGATGTTCACGTAGAGTTACATCATAATATGAAGTAGAAAAAAATGTGCTGCCGTCGTTCGTGACTTTGAGAAAATAATAAAAAATCGCGACATGGAATTTGAATTATGTATTACAAAACAAATAGCACGTGTGAAACTCAAAATTGTATGTATTTTCTTTCTTTAAACATATCTTGTCCATTTTCTTTGGTTTTGAAGTTAAAAGTTGTTTCACAAAATTCAATAGTTGTTTTTTTTTTTAACGGGGGGCAAATAGTCTAATACAGGGTGAATTAGTCAGTTAGTAACCATTTTGTCCCAGAAAATGGTTGAAAAAAATCCTGGAAACTGATCTAGCCGTAATTACAATCAAATCGTTGCATTTATAAGATGCTACACATCAGGGTAAAAGGATGATTCAAAAAGTAATATTTATTTTAATTGATTAGCTTGTGTTCGTGGATTTCGTATTTATATATATTTTTTGCACAAAAGATTACAAAGCTTACAACGATTCGATTTGTTCTTTTCGATATTTTCTATATCCGTCTTAACCAAAAATTGATATACTACTGAGCATCACTGTAACAAACTTTGGCTTCTGGTGAATATACTTTTTGTTATTTTTTCAGGACGCTTGAGATCTATATATATATTGGAATACTTTAGTGATTTCATGCAAATAATATCTTGCTCTTTAGCTGTTAGTGGAGACATTTTATTTTCCTCATTACAATAAATTGATAGTAGAATGTTTTTACCTTAGACAAGTTTATCATCTAAGGAGAATAAAGATAAAATATTACAATATATTGTCGTGACACATAAATCAAACTAAGTGGCTGCTCTTATATCTAAATGTCTCATAAATTTCATTCTAAGAACGTGACTGTAAATGTAGTGCATCCAACCATTCAAATAACAGGTGTTTTTTGAGTAATGTACACCTTTTAAACTGGCGGCATCATTTTTTAATTTACTGCCGACATAATACGAGATCGTAGCTTAATATCTCTTCACACCATACACCTTTATCCCACCCCGGGGAATAAATGATTGAACATATCACGCTGAGATTCTGATCCGAACTGATCAAGTAGCCAATCGTTTCATTCTATGTTTGAGATTGAGTTTAATGTGATTATATTATGAATCAATTGAGATTATGTAATGTGCGCCGTTGGCTTACAAAGTACCACCGTTGATTTTAGTTAATAAATAATTCTGCTCTTTTCATAGCCTACTATTTCTGAACCGCGCAAAAATCATTATCATTGCAAATTTATATGTTGGAATGTGGTGTGATTAGGTTGATTGAATATGGGAATTTTGAAATCACCAGCCTAGTCCTTAAAGAATTTAATACTATTAATAATTCTGTGTTCAAGGAATTCGCACGAGCGGAATCTATTTTCTATCAAATCCGCCATTACTTCAGATCTGTTGAATTGTGGTTGCTTGAAATGCACCCAATGAATGCTATAGTTAACACTTTCATTCAGGGCTGATCCCATATGTCATAACATTAATTACACTTTGTCAGCTCAAGTAAAGCAGCACGGGTTGGTTGTCCAATGAAAAAGGCCCATTACGTACATGTGCAAGCAAATAAGATTTAATTAAATAGCCCCTAGCATAAACGCGAAAAACAAAACTGAATTGCGCTATGATTATGCTATTAAAGCAATTATCTGAATATGCTGGGCGAGCGTGCATTGGAAATAAATCTTGCCCACATCCAGTGAATTGTGATTCCTTCCAATTGCGTTCATTAGACATTTGTTGATTGCATCTAAAGTGGCCAGCACATGCGTGGTTAGATTAGTTTCATGAATGCACAGATCTGTGAGATGCACTAGATTATAAAAGTAGTGTATTATGAAATACTTAGGTTACAACATCTGCTACCACTTACCAGATTATATTTACATATAATATAATAGTTTATTTCAATCTTTATTCTAAAGTATCTAAATGAATGAAATAGTGCCCAGAAATAATGTAGAATGGGCTACGATGATCGGCTCCTTGAACTGCCTGCTGTTTCGGAACCACAAATGAGTCTCTTTCTAATTAAATTATGATCGCAAATCTCCTGTAAATCCTTTTAAGGATATCGCAGAATAGTAATTGAGAATTTACTTGAAAGAGTATATTTTATTTTTTTAAATGGATGCACACGATGAAATCATATTTCTTTTGCTTTAAAGGATCCCTGCATCTAAAGAAATGAACTCCTTGATACAAAATTAAAAAAAAATAAGAAAAAATGGAAGGAAAAACAAAACAAAAATAGTTATTATCATTTTTACTGCACATAGATCAGCTCAGAATTTCGACGTGGAGTCTCCGTATCGGACGAGTCTGCCCTCTGAATGCTGCCGAACAACACATTCCAGAATAGAAATGATTGAACAATGTAAGACCCTTGAAAAATCCTGAGACAAATCTAGGTGTAACCGTAATTGTATGAAATCGTGATAATTTTTTTTAATAAGAAAATAAAATTGTTCCCTCTCAACAATATTGTTGACGGATCTCGCCGATTCCCTCAAATATGCCTCCATATCAATAACAGGGCTGGTAAGGTAGCTTAAAATGAAAAAAATGAATGTATGTGCAAATTCTCTGATCACATAATCACACAATTCTGTACTAGCCCGCTGCTCTCTAAGGAAAG
>QYTT01088191.1:17036-40704 GCA_006980735.1 Dasypogon diadema | reverse complement strand
TAGCATAAACGCGAAAAACAAAACTGAATTGCGCTATGATTATGCTATTAAAGCAATTATCTGAATATGCTGGGCGAGCGTGCATTGGAAATAAATCTTGCCCACATCCAGTGAATTGTGATTCCTTCCAATTGCGTTCATTAGACATTTGTTGATTGCATCTAAAGTGGCCAGCACATGTGTGGTTAGATTAGTTTCATGAATGCACAGATCTGTGAGATGCACTAGATTATAAAAGTAGTGTATTATCGAATATTTAGGTTACAACATCTGCTGCCACTTACCAGATTATATTTTCATATAATATAATAATAATAATAGTTTATTTCAAGTTACAATTGAATACTGCGCTCGTAGATATGTCTTTATTCTAAATGAAATCGTGATAATTTTTTTTAATAAGAAAATAAAATTGTTCCCTCTCAACAATATTGTTGACGGATCTCGCCGATTCCCTCAAATATGCCTCCATATCAATAACAGGGCTGGTAAGGTAGCTTAAAATGAAAAAAAAAAAATGAATGTATGTGCAAATTCTCTGATCACATAATCACACAATTCTGTACTAGCCCGCTGCTCTCTAAGGAAAGCAGCTCTATAAATCCCTATAAAATTGTTGCCTTTTGACTTAAATACCAGTGCTTCTATTAAAAGCATGACTAGCTTCCATAACCATTAGTCGCTAATTTAATTCACATAAAATTTAATAACCATCTTTGATATTCCCTGGTATAAACTCGAATTCCCTAAAAACATAATCCTTATGATATTTTGATGATAAGTTTCATCTGTAGTAATTGACCCGCTACCAGCAATTTATCCACTACATCCCATGAACCAGAAGAACCAGTAGCAGTTATCAGCACGATAGAAGCAACACTGCTATCTTACCACATGAAGTGGATGACTTTCTATATAATTATAAAGCATTGAGATCAAAGCCGAAGGAAGAGCTCCGGGTCACTTTTGACGGTCCTCGACACCTTTATTGCTGCTAACTACTATCCAACTATTGAGGCTCGGTCATTCCAATCGGACATTAATAATTTGCCTGTTCGCAATCAAGGTAAATCAAACGTAAAAAGCCAATCGAATCGGTAGACAGGTGCAAAATGCATTGATATTTTGTGGTTGCTGATCATTCAAGTAGGAGGTCTCTGTGCCCCCTTTCAATACTGGTTTACTTGATTTCCAAGTATGGCTTACATAGAGGGGATTCTGCAATTAGATTGGCTCATGGCTGCATTCTTAACTATCACGAAATATGCAATGGCGTGACACATGATTTATGCTAGTTGAAATTACAAACAACGCCAATGGGCTGCTCAGCACCTCACTAGACTTATTGCAAATTTTCTGAGGTGAGACCTCCAGCCACACAAGACTTTTCTCGTGTTATTTTATATGCTACGAGTTAATGAAGGGTAAGAGTATGCGGCAAGATCTAACTGCTATAAGTTGGGAGTCCTGTTGTGCCTCGGGTTCTTGTTAAACATTGGAATCATGGCGCATGTTAGACTCATGTAACTGCTGTTTAGGTTTAGTAAAACATTTTCGTTTACATGCCCACATTTTAGCAATGTAATTATTATTAGCTGATATGAAAGATACTGTACATTACTGTAACGTCAAACAAGTTTCCGTCTAACTTGTGTCCAGCCACAGCATTAGATTTAATAAATAAGATACAGATTGTTGGATTGTTTACCAAAGATCAGATATAACGGCAGTATTGTACGTAAGAAAAATAATATGGCAGTCACACCAATGCTGACAGAAATTATCTATACCAGACACACTCAAATTTAATCTAAATAATAAAAATAATTCGAAATTTTGAATAGTATCTTAATAAGAATGACGACTACTTATTTTTCCATCCTTTTTGGTTTTTCGATACAATAATTGTTATTGATTTAATTTCATATTAAAAGTGAAAATTGGTAATAAAATTAGGAAAATTTAAAAGAATTTTTATTCATTTATTCTAAGTGCTTATATATACACTCGCGGTAGATAATATTATAATTTGAGTAAATCTCATAATAGCTTTTCAACGTAGCCAAAGAATTTCGAAGGATCTTAGCTATTATTGATATGAGCAACCATGGACATCATCCTGGATACGGATAACAATCCCCGCTCAAAATAACTCAAGAAACTGGAGTTAAACTGAAATTTTAGAATGCCCACCACATACCACAACACTGAAGCCTAATGTCACATATCCTGATCCCAAAGAATATTGGGAATATTATTGGAAATAGGTTTCCTTCTATGTGGACTACACAACCTTGCCTCGACCAGCTATAACAATACAAAATCCTAACGATGTTCACCTAAGGAAGTAGTGCCAGCTTTTGTTTAAATTCTTAGGTTATTCCTCAATATGACCGTGGTATTTTTCGTCACTATATTTGAGAAAATATATCCGATGCCCTGCAATTTATCTCTGATAATATGAAGAACAATTTCCATTTTTTGGAACCTCGAAACCGGACAAGTAAGACGGCAGCTACTGTGCTCAAAATGGTTGAGATATAAAAGATAGTAACAATTTTTTAATGTAAACACGATCAAAGCATTACATTTTCCCCGCATAAATAGTAAAATCACACAACACACATTATCATATTATCTACCTTAATAGATCTTCCTGTACTTTTTAAAATTTTAAGATTAATATACCCTCGTAAAGTCCAAACATGAACAACACAGGTTCTCACGTAGCAAACCTGTCAAAATGTCTCCCGAGTGAATACGCCAGACAAGAAAATTTGTAAATGAAAAACAAGTAAATGAAGAGTAGAGAGGTATAGCGATAATTCCTAGCCGATAGGATGAAATATAAATCAATTCTGACGTTGTATTAATCCGATCGGATTGAATAAAAGTTGTCGCGGCAGGTTTATATCGATGACAGCGACCAATGGTTGCTGACTTATTCCGTTGTTGTCGATAAATTCTCCAATCTGATCGACGGGAATAAGGCGAGTATTGTACTGGCCAGTGGATTGGAATGAAAAATTATAAAATCTGCTAAAATGTTGTTAATTTCGAGAGATAATCAATAATTACCGAACATAGGTCACGTAATATGCGTGCTGATATTTCGATCGTTTGACAAATTGCTGTATAACCCGACATCGAATTCGAATTGGTTGGGTTTCAATGGAGGTTGGCTTTGGCTTCGTCGATATATTTTCTGTGATCCTTTACTGCAATTTATTGATGTAAATCTAAATCTTAGACGTAATAAATGATTCCAGAGTGCAATCGAATTATTTTACTGTTCAGCTCGCTTGGAGATTCTTGGACATATGTTATGCCTTCAAGTCAACTTATAAGAGATTTGTTTAGTTTAGAGTCACAATTTATGTCTGATGTTTGGATAATATTGTCAGTAGCACAAGAAATCAGATTACATGGGCATTAAAACTGATGTAAGAGTTCTGTAAATGAAAGGTTGCATTGTTCAAAGAACAGTGGCGGACCCTGCAGGCAATAATGGTAATGACGACTATTATAATCGACACTATTGAATTTTTGGGTAAGGATATCTTTTTACTTCATTTCTATGAAATTCGGGTTAGTGGATCTTACGGCTGCAACAAGCTCTGTCTAGGGGAAAGGCCACGAAGGTTAGTTGTATTTAATTTCGTGAAATACCACTTTTAAGAGCAAAACGGTACCAATTTTGCCCATATAAAATTTTATTTTCAATAATTTTAAAAATTTAAAAAAAAATTTCACTAAACTCAACTATTTACTTATAATTTTACTACCGAACATAATGATGGGGAGCGAGATGCCTTGAAAGATCATGGATTTTCCTGTAATGGGTCTCCGTGGATTATCACTTCCCAGAGCCGATTTTGTGTCCTGTCCTCATTACGTGGTTTTTTTAATGGGATGCGCGGGTGGTTGTCATTGGTCCTCCAGGAAGATCTTCTTTACTTAGGAGAGATGTTATGTCTTTCTCATAAAAAACTCTCAAGAAATCATTTTTAATATGTTCGCAAAAAAGACTTCTTAACTCTTGTTCCATCTCACTTCACTGTTCAACCCTAAATCCTCCCTCCCTCCCCCCCAACTGCGTTTTTTCGGTCCCAAAACCCCCGGAGGTTCTCCTAATCTTTCCTCGTATTTCATACGGGTTTTTCACTGCTTTTCACCTGCTTGTATTACATATAAAGCGATTCAAAAATCGTATTAATATAAAAGACCTACATCATGTTTTCTTTGCTATCAAATATATATTTGCTGTGTATCTAATTTGACATATACAGTGGTTTTAAATTCATGGCTGTCTATACCAGCCTCGCTATTCGATAACGCTTTACAAGCAGGGAGATGGTAGTTCCGAATCCATGTTAAAATTAATGACAGATTTTTATACGAGTCAAGAGAAAATCGATTTAAGCCATTTGAACGGGTATTCATTCTAATTAATCTCTTTAAACCTCTGATAAGCAATAACGAGCCGTATAAGCAACGATGGAGGCCAAAGATATATCGCTTTAATTCCAAAACGTATCTACTGCAGAAGCCAAGTTAATTAAGTGATGAAGTGAAAATAAATGCTACACCTTCAACTTACTCAGATTTACCAATTTATCTAATCTGCGATTAAGTTCTTACATTTGGAACGCAGTCACCAAGTGCACTTACTAGAAAAGATACTTTTAATTGCGATCTTCAGTGCTTGTACTTGTCATCTTGCCGATAATTGGGAAAGACGGAATCTCTTGAAAGTGGGAAAAAAATTAATGAAATCAAGACGGAACACTTTCGTTTTAATCATTTTTAAATAACTCTCACCTCCCCGCATCAATAAATCCAGGCTAATTGACACTTTATTACACACGTTGATGTCGTGCACTTAACGTAAGCAACTGCAGGTCCCTTTATGGTGCGCCTGCCGCACTTGATTTTCATTTCCACTTTTCACAGCAAGTGTTCGCTTCGTGCATCGTTGCAATGTATCCAAAGGTTTCCTTCATGCGATGTGATTCATCATTGCATGGGTGCATTGGATCAAGTTCTTTCCAAACTAATCATCTTCGGTTTCATGGGGACGAGACTACAAAGGCGGTATTAAAGACAGTTGCGGTTAAAGGGGATTTCTGAGTGATAGAGTCACGCAATTTTGCAACATTGTTTAGATACCAGTGGGAAAATTCCAGGAATAGAGATTATTAGTGTCCACCTGCTTTATTGCATGCATATGCAAATTACCTACGATCGTACAAAGTAGCGTCGGTAGAAATTGACTAACGGCCATAAATATTCGCTTATACTTTAATAGTAAAATTTTTAGTGATAAATTGGTAGAAAAGTAGTTATGAGAAAATCTAAAAAATATACCTATTAAGGCAAAAGAAGTGAGTAAAACAAACAAAATCTAAAGAGCATTCAGCATTCAGTTTTGAAGTTCGCGACGACCCACAGCCACTGAATCTCAACAGGAAGACGAAAAGATGTTTTTGGCTTTTTATCTCAGGCTTGCTTTAGCATGATCTACAGCATTTTAATAATATTTTTCATTTTCCAAGAATCTAGCCGAGAAACAAATGAATTTCCTCGTTTACGGCTGAAGTATTTATGGAGTTTATTAATTTATTATTAATGCAATTATCTCTTGTCCTGTGTTAAGGGTTTGATATTCCCAGATATGCACCCTCAAAAAAGAAACACAATTTATATAGGAAATTTATAGAATTTAAGTAAGTGAACAAATATATGCTCAAATGGATTGATTAAAAGTGAGGCATAACCAATAAAAAATAAGAGCCACACATTATTAGGAGTCCCATTCGAATGCCGTAATGTGTGAAAGATTTATCTAATTTCTAATTGAACAAAAATTGTTTACAATTTCTGAATACAGTAGCATAAATAGTCATATCACCCTATAAATCTATCGCACCACAGATGGCACTTATCAAAGTCTACAGCTATTCACCGTGCGAGCGTTCTTGTTTCTCTCTTTTACGAAATATTCAAGTGCATGCAAATTACGAGACTTCAACTTAACTCGACAACGATACGGTTGCCGACTTCCAATTAAAATAAATCTTCGTGCCGCATGTGTGTGGGCATATATCAGAATTTACTTTGGTAAATTAATAAAATTCACCCGTAAAATGATAATTCAGTTTAATTTAGAGTGAAAGGAAAGGCGGTAGTCCTTCTTGTGATGCCGAGGCCTGGTCCATGATCTTATTCTCTGCCGTTTTTATTCAGGAATATCTTTTTGATGAATTTTTGGATGCAAAAATGGCAATAAAAGTCCACAAGGCTGTTACTTTCAAGAGGTGTGTTCTGAATTTTTTTTTTTTGTTAATGGGGCATTGTTGCAGAGCAGCTCTTTTCACATAAATCTTCTTTTGGTCGGTAATTCAAAGAGTAACCCCTAATTTATGGTCATTTTTTTCTGATCAATAACCTTGTTTGATAACAGGCTTCGTTAATATGAATCTGGTAATTGGTTCAGTCCTGATATATCTAGTTACATTGTGCAACATAATTAACAGTCCTTGGTTATGTTACATAAAAGAAGGTAGGTATATAATGTAATTAAGACATCCTTAAATGGGTGGGTTTTTCTGCTAAAACATGTAAATAGTGGGTGATAAACAGGACATTTTTGCAATCCGCACACAAATAAATATCCAAATTTTCCTTTGTATTCAGCTGAGTTAACGTTTTACATTTTCTGTTTTACGTTGCTTTTATTTTTTTTATTTTTTCCGCTCTCATATGTATGAATCGTTGCGTATTTTACTAGAAAAATTAATTATTACTTTCAGCACCAAATTGTGAAGCAAGTAAAGTAAAGTAAGTACTACGGACAGATTTTTTTAGACACCGTCTATTTCCCACATTATGCTATACATTCCTAATTTCACACAGTGACTACTTCACCAACTGTTGTTTTTGTTTTTTGCTTAGAATTTTCACATCATTGTACGTGCTTTAGCTTTAAGTCCACGTATAAATTTACTTTCAGTAAAATTCACTGACTTATTTTTTATATGTTATTAATTCTGTGTTTCTATTTCTCAACAATTGATATTTGCATTCTTAATTAATTGTGAACATGATACAGGTGAGTTCGGCAGACTGTGACGGTTTACAAAACGTTGTGACTTCGAAATAAAAAATTATTAATTGCTTAGCAGACAATTAAGTTCAATTTTCTGTTAATTATGTAATGATAGGCGTCTATGTATACTTGGCAATTAAATCACTTAGCTAGAAAATTATTATATTGTCACAACACTGTTTTTTTATTTACTATACTTTTACGAACAGCAATGTTAAATGTCTGTAACAAATGCAAGTCTCGCTCGTAAGCTATTTCACGTCAATATTTGGCTCTTAGAAGGGCTGGTTTTGTCCTATTACTTACTGAGCTGTTAAGATATCTCGAGGTACTTAAGTACTTAAGAATTTCTATATATATAGAGCAGCCTAAGTGTGTTTTACAAAACCCTATACTCCTGGTTTTTAATTAACTGTAGGATGAGCCGAGGTGGGAGTTCTTTTAGTGGTTCCTGTAAAATAGGGATTGATCCATTGAGATCACTCATAAATCATACAAATTCGTCACTGTTTCTGCCTTTCCGTTCACAAATACTTTCTTGAAATAATTTTCAAAAATTTTTTCGCACCTCGTTTTTTCCGCATTCACAATACTTGCTATGAATTATTTTTCACTAACTTATCTAACGAAATCGAAACATTAAACAAGTCAATTATTCCGAAGAACATATATATCTGATATCTTGTGACCGGTTAACAAGATCTACCTGTGCTTTTGTACGACTGTTCCATTACACCTTCTTCGGTTGCATTCATGCATCAAAATTGCATTATGCACAGATCCATGAGTTCGCATTTGATGGTGGTACAGATAAAAGGTTGCCTTTGTCAAGATGTAAGTAAGATACAGGAAGGCACAGCCAGCATGTTGCAAAATGTCCAGATAAAACAGATAAAGAAATACGTTAAAGGCAAGATCACATTCAGTCATCTGTAAAATATAAAATCCGAGAAGTTTTTAAGAAATGCACTTCAACAGATTTACGCTTATGCAATTTACGTGATGGAAAACTTTAACACGTCTTTATCAAATGAAAGGCGAGAGAATTTACTGGAATATTCTGACATTTTTGAGGTTCCATTTTTTAAGTGGGTTATCTCTGTTTTTTTTAAAGAATTGTTTTTTTTACCAAATGCAAGGCTCTACCAAGCTGAGGAAATGTAAGAAGAATGCTATTATTATTTTTTTTTAATCCGTGACTAGTACCTATCTCCGTAATAACTGTTGAATATATTACTAACTTTATTAGGGACAGGAGAGATTCTATGTTCTTTGTAAAAAAATACAAAGTTTTTCAGAGCAATGCTCTTGTAAGTGTTGAACAGGGAACAAATTTAAATCATGTATCTAAATGATTGATTTTTTTAGGGGGTGCTAGTTTTCTGCCTTGCAGTAATAGATTAAAATTACTAGAATATTCGATATCTCCTTTTATTTATAAAGCCATAGAAACTCTTCTATACGTCCTGACAATACCAAAGGGATTATATCATTAAGGAAGTTCGTCTTAGTTGCCAAACCATTTTGCCTATCTGCTATTATTATTATTTAGAATCTCTTTTCTCTAATTTTTAATATACGTTAGAAGTTTATCTTTATATATGTCTTTTTATCTTTTTGCAAACCTCGAAAATACTCAAATTATTGAGTGGGAAAATACTTTTGAGCGGTAGTGTATGTCCAACCAAATGTCAGAGGAGACCCAGAAAAAGAAAGAAATTACTACTGATTGAGAAATTAAAGTTAATTTCATCCTAAACACGAAATATAAATTTTGTTGTCCAGTTTTTTCTTACCAGACGCTCTTGACAATAGACTCAAGAATTATGTGAAAACGTAAATGCACAAAAGTGCCGGATAATGGCCTCGTTAAATTTTTTTGTTCATTTTAATGTATCATACTTTTCAAGATTATGCAAGTACATCGGAGAAATTTTGGCAAGTATTACATGGGCAAAACCAGATTGCTACACAATATCGACGAGCTCAAGATCAATGATTGCGACTAAATCAATTTCTTGGTAAAAAATGTACATGGAAACCAAATATCACTGAAGTTTTTGCTAGAATTTTATTTAATACTTATTAAAACTTATATGACCTGGAAACGCATCAAGTTCCTATCAATATCAATATCACTAAACCATCGCAACCGTGGTTTACTGCACTTTTTAGGAAACAATCTTAGGCGTGCCAGTGTTGTCTATTCGAAAAACGTGCATTAGCAATTTGGACATTTGCAAAGTTTAATTTTTGGAGCATAATAATATGGCAACATTTTTAACTTCAGTTACAAACAATTTCCTAGACTTATGTGCGTAGATACGCACTGAATGGACATAGAGATCTGGATATCAGTGGAGAACAGAATATAGTTTCGCCGAGAACTACCGTGCAATGTTTTTATTTATAGACTTACAGGTCAAGAAACATAATGTGATGTGTTGAGATCATGCCAGATTTTCCTTGATTGGCAATAAATATACTATGATTTCCATTGAGGCTGCGCTTAGTTGCGAGAAATCTCATTCTGACATCATTGAATGTCTTGCTAAGGGGGCTAAGTTTGTGCAACTTTAGCATGAAATGCATTATTGCAAGTCGAAAAAAATTAACATAATGCACAGATATTGGTAGCACGCCAGTACTGGTGGGATCGTTGCACTGCTACAGTAGCTCTGACACAAATAATTCGTGAGGTGTGCGTTCAGATTTTACAAGTTTGGTTGAGTTTGATCCGTGCACGATCGCCTGTAGTAAAAATCGAGCGAAACATAAGATTTTCGCGCGCAACCATCGCAGACAGTTGACGGAGTCACCATCAGTATCCGAAGTAGAGCAATCATGATCGTACGCACCTGTGACTAATTACGTGAAGAAAACAAACCATTTTTATCTAATAATAAAAAGTAAAAATATTTTTGGCAAACGCGCATTGGTACTCTCAAACCGCAGGGTCAGTAAAACCGTGCGTCGTTGATTCATACACAATCAGACGTGATCACACCGGCCGTAATTCAAGTCGCCAAGTCGTAAGTCAATTTCGCGTACATCGATCGCTAGTCCAGTCCACCTTGATTCCGCGAGTGAAAATCGCTGATAAGATATCATTGGAATATCAAGTAATTTCCGGTTGTTAATCTCGCAAGAAAGTGATCCAAGTGGACATCTTCGGTTTCTACACACTTCTAGTGGTTATTTTTTAATAAAATCAGTGAATATCCTGGTTGGTGCTACTCTCGCCGAGTTAATTGAGGTCGTGAAGAGCAACTCACTATCATAGCTGTCAACTAACATCAGCACCTACTGAATACTTGAAGTGATCCATCATGGCATTCAGAAGTCAACACAGCTGTTGCTGTTATAGTGGACAACCAGTTCCACTTTTCCGCCCAAGTTTGATATGTTTTGATCACTGCCCCCCAAAGAAGTCTTCATCTGGTTTCTAGTGTGTGATCTGTTCAGATGCTGTATACACTACCAGTTTCTTTTTCTATGGAAAGTTTAAATTTGAAATAGATGCGATCGTACGCCATCAAACCCTTTCGCTTTTGTTTGCCTACATTTTTATACATTGTCCGGCACTGGGGAAAATCTCAACGAACTCTGAGACTCATTGGCACTGTATTACAGACCGAATCTCATTTTGTAGTTTTATTTCGGTAGAATTGAAGGCTTTTGTTGATTGATTGCCAGCAGTCGACGCATTTGAATGAAAATTCATTTGTTCATTATAAAAGCCTTACCGGCTTTTTTGGTCGTGAACAATTCAATTCATAGGGAAATTCAAGGCAGTGTTGATTTTGTTTAGTTATACTGTTTAAAAAGCAGAGAACGATATATGGGATGTGTGCGATCCTTTGTATGCTTTAAAGTAGAGCAGGTTACACAATTTTTAGAATAAAATATTTGAGATAATGTCGATTCTGAACGTATTCCTTAAGGGCTTACTATTTTCTACTGCAATTTTCAGTAACCTTATACAGACCAATTACTTCGATTTTGTGGTAGACAAAAGACAATCATGCCATTGGATAATTGAATTGAATATCTAGTTATGTCTGTTTTCTTCAGAGCTATGATATTTCCAAAGCCTGTTATGATCTCAAAGTGAATTGTGTAAATCTTCCACAATCAGTTGAATTTACTATTAAATTTTTATTGACCAGTAAACTAAAACGGGAGAATTTCAATTAATTAATTTTCAATGCGGCAATAATTCATAATTGCCCACAAGAGTTTTGAAGTTTTTCTTGTGACAGAATCCAACACATTAAGCGCAACTAATAGCGTGCGATCGTCAGCTTCGCGTCGTTGATATTCAGTTTCGCGGTCAGTTAAGAACCCCAATTTTTTATGAAAATCTATCTAGGCCGAAGGCTTCATAAAAATTTAATTGTAATAATTGTGAATTTGAAATGAGTTTCACCTCATAGATAATTCTATGTTACGTGTAGACTTTGACCTGATTGCCTGCATCTAAAAGTTGCAGTCATCTTTGGTCACAATCAATTCAAGCCAAGAGCTCAAGTTGTGTCATTTGACGGTGCTACACCTACATGGGTGATTCGAGCACTTATATGCACTCGTGGACTGCATTTAAATGCACACAGGATTCAGTATACTGCAAGTCATCCATAGTTCATGGAGTATCTAACATCATACGATTACTTTGTTAACCTTTCTAGGGTGCTCGACATCGGCAGATAGTTTTAATTACCCACTTCGATAACGATAACCAGCTGAGCTGCGAATCGATTAATACTCTCAGACCTGATAAGATTTTCAGCCTTAATTTGTGGGCTCCCTCATTATCTCCTATTTTCACGGGGCATGTCAGCGCGAAAATATTCCAATCTGAAATAGACGAAGATTTTCTGTCCAAAACAGAGGTGGGAAGAGTTCATCGAGAAAGTATGGAGTTTTCTGTACTTGACAAATTCATTAGTCGTCTTGGGAGCAATTTATAATATTGGTCCACGTTGAGTTGATTGCACACTGATTCGGGCTATCTCTGACGTAAGTGGACGGTTTCCCTGGTCTTGGGTTGACTGATTGTTAGCGAAGTGTGGAGTGAAATGTTTCCGGATGCCGCCTTTGGATCTGATGACACTTTTATAGATATTTACCAAAGACAAATTTGTCATTCCCGCGGACAAATATTGAACACGCAATGTTGAAAGATTTTTGAAACTCAGATCCGGTATGCTGTCCAAATTACCAATTTTTCACCAATAAATGTCTAAAGTAAATTTCCTGGCCGATGATTATTTTCTTAATCAATAAACAACTTGGAGGAAAGATAAATGAGGTGTTCGGAAAATTTTTATTACGCAAAACACTCCTATTAAATTTATTATGGCAATAGAAATTTATGGGATTTTTATGTTTATATAAAGGAAAAAATAGCAAAGCAATTAGATGGCTTCAGGATAAAAGAAACTTCTGTCATCAAATTGAAGTGCGTCAGTAGACGGAAACGTCGGTTTCTAGGCTTTGAACTAAATCCCAACTATAGGGGGGTTAGCTTCCGACCTTCAATTTCAATCCAGAGAAGCTTTTCTCGATCTTAATGTTTCAGTTTCAACTTCAACAGAATTGCATTTTAGGCTCTAGTAGGACAGCAGCATTTTTCAGATTCAAGAGAACCTTCCAACCAACAAACACACTGAAACTCGATATTTTTAGGGATAACTTCAATGATAGTCTTGAAGCCAGTGCGCCAGACTAGAAGCAAAACTCATTATTATTAAGAGGTTTTTAGTAGTAAGCCTAAATTCTGATCTTTTAAAGATATATCCGAATGCTAGAAAGCTAAAAGCTAGAAATAGCCACACATTCTCGACCTTAGGGGCTGAAAGTTGAGCACCTCTAGCCAAACCCTTCATCATAAATTTGATGGATATTTTTATTTAATAAAATGAGTTGAGCCAAGGATCTCCTGCAATTGTTATAAAATAGTGTAAAAAATTCAAACTACGTTCGCTGAATGAAAATATAATAAAAGACGCCTATAACAGATTTCTCGTCTGATCTCATCTCTTTACGGTATATGGGTCAATAAACAGTTCGTAAGTTCCTCGTTAAATCCCGAGTCATTGTAAACAAATTTGATTTGTACACAGCGTGACGCAATCCATTATCAAAGACGAAGACGTTGGTATTTTTTATTTTCTTTTAATAGGCATATCTTCTATTATTTTTATCTATCTAATTGGCGACATATACGCATCTAAAGTGCTATAAATCCGTCTTTGAATCCCATGAATTACCTCCATTAAATCGATAAAATACTTCTCTTGTCAGTAAGTGATCTTCGGTTTGGACATATAAATCCCATCGGGATGCCATAAACTAGAAGTACCAATTAAAGCTGGCCAATAAAATCGCGATCACTTTCAATAACTCTCGTCTATTGCTTGTGCAAGCAGCCAACATCTTTATAATTTTGTGTCAACTCTGCCGAAGTGACAGCATCAATCTTGCCTCCAATTAACTTTCATTAAGGCTTCTATCGAACGGTCAAACTTGAAGACCTGCTCTCGTCGCTTCAACTTGATCGAAATGCTTTCGATGGAACACGAAGATTATTTGTGGAGCATTGCTGATGTGACGTGATATGATACGTTTGTTGCTCGCTTTAGATAAGATGAAAGATAAAAATTTGTGATTTATGGGAATGTGATCAAAAGTGTAAATTAAATTAAATTCGGTAAAAAATAAATGGTAAATGAGAGATGTGTTAAATATAATAAGTATCTGATATTCAAGTGTTTGTGCGAAATCGGTAAAGAATGAAAAAGAGCCATCCAACGAGTTTTAGCAAAGAGAAGAAAACTCTTGAGGATACGATTACAGCCCTTCGAAAGGAGGTCCGATCACTGTACGATCTCCTGAAGGATAAAAATGACCAGCTTAACGAACTAGAGAAGCAGGTGCGAGACAGAGATATAAGCATACGGTTCCTGAAGAATGAGTTCCGAAAATTGAAGGAAGAAACCATGGTTAAGAAAGCGAAAGAGAATGAACCTTCCGCCAATATGCAGAGGTTCGACAATAAAGATCGCACTGCCGCCGAAGATGATATGGCGGATCCTATTACAAAATTGCAAAAGGAACTTAAGGATCGTGACCTTATCATTAAAGAATTAAACCAAAAAATTATTCGCTTGTCAGACGACTTGACTTATGTGCAGAGGCAGTCAATTGAGAAAGATTACAAGATCGTTGACCTCCAGAATGAAATTGATAAATTCCGACAAGTGGTAGGTGATCTGGTTAAAAAAACAAAAAAGAAGCTACAGTGAATTGAATGAATCTCTTAGGTGCGACCACTTACACAGGCATTTCTGGAGAGGAGGAGATCAGAAAGTTTTGATGATTGGAGTCCAGGTATTGAATCAACAAGAGTTTTTGCAGTCAGTGAGCCACGGATTAAAAGACAGGCTATCAGTGCTGAACCACTCTCTCAGATGGCTGGTATTGAAGGAATGCTCATCAAAATACCAAAGTCAAACTTGTAAGATTTATGATTATATGATATCATTTTTAGTTTTTACATTTTGTAGACATGCATAATGGTTAGGATACCTTCTATTATCTTCCGACTATATTTCTCGGTACTGGATTTCGATTTCGTTATATTTTGAAAACAGTTGTGACGACAGACCAGATAAGTTTCTTAAGTCAAATAAGCTTACATTACTGACGTGCTCCAAAGAGATTGGCAGCTCTTGCGCAGGGGTGGTAAAAATTTGCCTAGACTATGGAATGGTAACACGGTCTTCATTTTTGCTAAAGTCTATCTTCCCCAGTATGTTATATTTTGTTGAAGAAGGTAATTGCTCCCTTCTTTTCATGGGTATATGCCACTTTTAAATTCGGTGAAGCCTCATAATGAGTTTTTTTCCGTTTATGTTATGTTGAAAATCCCCTTCGCCTACCGAGGACTTAACTAATCTCGTTTGTTCACCGCCAAAACAGTAGAATATAAATGTATATAAAATAGCAGTGGACCAAACCATGATATTTGAAAAACAAAGAGACGCAATTAGTTCTAATTTTCTCTTAAATCTGTTCGATATTGTCAAACCTTCACTTCACCAACTTACTAACTTCTAAGAAAATATGCCATTACTACAAATTGACATACTCGTCAAAAAGTGCATCCTTCAATCACTCAATAATGCCATGCCACACGGTTTGACGTAACGTGGTCAAATATAACTTGCAAGGTACTTGGTATTCTGGTCGCAACGCGGAGATAAGGCATAAGCAAGATTTTCCACGAGCTATCACGGCATGTCTTTTACCAAACTAGTGGGACTAATTAGCTGCCAGCTAAATGAGTTATACTCGTTTTGTCCATAACAAAATAACTATTTCTAAGTTAAAGAGAAACACGTCTAAATGAAGTTAACAGCACATGCACTATTCGAATGCATCCAACCTGTAGAATGATTACCGTCCGAAGACTGGTTGGTATTCCCTGAGTTGTCTGAAGTTAGCTGTCAGTTCTAGTCGAAAATCTTAAAGAGTGCAAATATACTACAATTTTATGTTAATCTGACAAGTGTACCGATTACGCGATTGAATAACTTAAATTTTCACTACCTTTTATGGGTTTTGCAGTCAAGCGAAAATACCACAAAACTCTCTTATGAAAAATAAATGACTACACTTAAATTTAATTCATTATAGCACAAATCTTTTCTGGCCATTGACATTATTAACTGCCAACTGCTGATGGGATGGGAGACAGGTCAACCTATTTCGGGATCGTTGTGTTAAATGAATTGAAGAGAGTTGGGTGCCATTGACCTATTCTGAATGTTGCTAATTGTATGCTTCATGGTTTCGTGGGTGTTTATAAAATATGGTAATTTGGTATTTGACTGGGTGAAAAGATCGTTGTAATATGTATAGAACTTTTTTATGCTTCTATATTCTGTTAAAGAGCAAGTTGCTAATTTCTTTCACTAGACAGTCACAGTTGCGTTATTGGAAGCAATACCCCAATGATTTGCCCTTCTTTTAAGCGACTCCAATCATTTTAGATATTTAGATAGTATAGAGTAAGTTTTCACTAGAATTGGTATTTATTAAACTTTCAGAACACTTATCTGAAAGAATGTAAATATTTATTACCCCACGAAATCCTCATTGGATGCTCTTTTTTGGGATACGATGGTTAACAGCTTTAATTTCTTTTATGGAATTTGCGGTTAGTTTGAATTTGCGCTTATAAAGTTATATTATAGTTATTTATCTGTAGACCAAATGAGTGACCATCTTGACCTCTGAGGGAGTCACAGCCTCGAGCAGATGATCGTTGGCTGTGTCAAAGCCTCAGCACTCAGCAAATACAGAAGATGAAAGCTCACGGCATAGGTGATAAAATACCACCCTGAGAGATCCCTCTAGGAACTTTTCCTTCTGTGTGCTGACCTATCAAGTCCGTATAAATCGTCCAGTTACCAACCATGCGTGAAATTCATTAACTGACTCTGCAATATTCCAACTACTTTATCATCACTAGATATTGCCATGCGTTTCCAGGAAGGAAAGGGATCTTCACTATCACTGAAGATCAGTTTGGGAAAGAAAGCATACAAGTGCTGCTGAGAATTAACATAAAAGAAATTTAAAAAAAATAAATGTATATGCCATAATTTTACATCTTATGACATAATACCAATTTCTCATCCCAACTATCTAAAAGCCTAAAATTAGAAACAATTTACAATGCTTTATTTTTTGAATCTTTACAATATCAAGCTCTTATCGTAACGAAAATGTTATCAAAGAGAAGCAAAACGAAATTCAGCTTGCTTGACAGAAATGACCATAAGTCGCAAATGAATGTATCTCTAGACAAGATCAGCATTTGCGTGGAAAGATCGTTGATTATAATGTCAACCCCAACAGATTACTCCATAAAGGTTAGTTTCACTGTAGCTAATGCACTTTTGCTGGTAAATCGTTCACTAATTTACCATAACGAAATCGTTATCCATTTTTAATTTTCATTTTTATTTCGTTTTTAGATCGCGCGAGCTTATCAAGTCGGCCATCTTAGACAACGATTTTATGAAGAATTTAGACATGACACAGATACGAGAAATTGTCGACTGCATGTATCCCGTTAAGTACGCAGCAAAAAGTCTCATTATTAAGGAAGGAGATGTGGGAAGCATCGTTTATGTTATGGAAGGTAAGTTATTTGGTTTTCTTGTTTCTCATTGTATCGGGCAACACCGTATCTGGCAAGCATTGCTGTAGTTGATCTACACATTTCGCCTAGAGCTATGCAATCAATCTTTGTTTTCATAAGAGTACTGGAGATATGCAATCACCGAAAGTTTTATTCACTGATCTTGCCAGATATCAGTGATTCATTTACGATGATGGATCATACTGTTTACAGTTAGTAAAAGTGAAATCTACACATTGAAAATGAGAAAAGTTTTATGAAGGCAATCCCTATGTGAAAATTCAATTAATTTCAATTGACCCTGTTAAGCACTTAGTAAATATTGGAGAATTTATTCTGGTATATTTTTTGTATTTGAGGTCGTATGGGCAGTAGGTATTGTACCACTCCGACATAAAGAGATTTTTTCTGACCGACCCTAACTATTTATTTTTAATATAATTTACGATTTTCTTACCCACGCCGATGACTGAGCGGGTCGAGGGAACGTTGGAACATTACGTTATAACTTAAGAACGTTGTAACTTTAAAATATCGAGGTCCATAAGGCCCTTGTACCGCTCTAAGAATTGTTTGAGAAGCAAATAGATGGCACAAATATAGTAATTGGCATTTTATACTCCAAAACATTTGTTCTACAAGAATCCAACAATATATTTATAATTTATTAAGAAGTATGCTTGCCATACTCAAGCATATAATAACCAATTATATAGATATAAATAAAAAATTTATCCGGGACGATTTTTCCAAATTAATGTCTAGGTAACAGTAGCAATTCAGATCGTTATTGAATTTAGTTATATTGTGACAACGACGATTGCACATAATCTGCAGAGAGTAATATTAAAGAGCATTTGGGAACATGGAGTATATCATTACAAGACAAACAATAAAGAGCTCAGAATAGAACCTTGTGGAACACCAGAACGAATTTGCAATAAATCTGAACAGCCATGACATGAAATAAGATAACATGAAGTTCGCGGCCCTGAGCAAGTTGTTTACTGAAATTTATCAGGATATTATTTTCAATGCGGACCAATGTTGTGGATCCTTCAAGAATAATATGACAAAGGTTCATGATTTTTCAAAACACTCCCAGAGCCATCAAAGTATTCCTCAAAGTTTATCTCCTCAGATTGTCATATGCCTATTTAAAGTCAAAGAAAAGTTGCAAAAAAGTTTTTGTATAATTTCGACTGAAAATCTGATCAACGATTAATCTTCTTCTTTTGAAGCTACAATGATATTCGGTCCGAATTTTTTCTGCGGATAGTTCCAAAAATATAAATTGACTTTAAACTTGTCACTTATTTTTGTTGAAGATGCGTTCCAGGTCACACACCCATCCTTTTCGTTACCTCTGCTGCTCCTCCACTCCTTTGTTGCATTTTCTGGCCTCTATTGTTGTCTGTCCAATTGTACGACAGTACCACTGTCACTTGGTATTAATCTAAAATCTTACCGGGTTCGGGCACCCTGATCACGACTTTGCTGCTATAATGTAAGTTGCACTTTATTTTGGCTCCAGTCGAGTTATTAAACAGTTCGGACTCAACATTTGTGAACTGGTGCTCAGGCTTTCAATCTGTAGATATTTTATGACAAAATGAGGCCCTGATATTGTTGCTTATGGCTGTAACTGAAACTCTGTTTGAAAGTTCCCTATTTGTTTTTCCATATTATATACAATTCCGTCATCGTACAAAGTTATAGTCAGTTTATTACGCAAGCCTTCAAAGCCACCATTTTATTCCTTCAGTTGTGTACTTTGCGAATCTGAAGAAAATACCGCAATAATTACCATTATTCATCCCAAGTTTATTGTTGTTTGCATAAATAAATATTCATAAGCTTTTTTAATTTGTTATTATTAGCACCATTCCAGTTATTATATAAAAGGTAATGCAATTCTAATAACAGAAATTTACATCAACAAGCCACATACAACACTTCTTACTCATGGCTAACCACTTCCGGTTTATAAAAATAGCTGCGATCCTGCTACCATTCACTTTACCCAGGGCAAAAAGTCTGTAATTGTCGCATATTACGGTTCAGTGACATTTCATTTCGCCCAGTTTCTAGATCGTTATATGTATCTAAAGAAAGTCAGACGTCGGCAGTAGAGGCACCCACGGATTGACTTCATCTGAATAAATGGGTCGATCGAGGTGTGATCGCGGCTGAAGATCACTAGATAAACAGGGAGCGGGGTGCAGCCTGGCACGATCGTAACTCATGCCCTTTGCAGCGCGCTATGAGGACAGCATACACTGCAAACAAGTCTCCTCGTATCTGAGGAAAAATTCCATCACGCCCGCGATCGAGCGTGGATATGAGTATTTTGCCGCACGCGTTGAGATGCATCGAATTCGTCGCTGGAGAAAAACTAACCGACAATTGTTCGGAACGTAATGTCTCACTCGATTGTATGCTAATTTTCTGCAAACGCAGACGAATTCGACCTCAACCTGCCGCTGTATTCTCTGAAAGTTGTGCTCGTTAAGTTGTTCCTTGTATTTCGGAAGAACAAAGGTGACATGCACGCACGAATTTTGCCAGAAACTTTCTCATTAGTCAGTTGAGAAGCGGGCCTTTGTTGACTACGTCTTCTCACGGTCATTGTCTGCCTCATGGACCTTTTATAACCTGATAAAGGAAATCTGCTGTCAATCAGGCCTCGTTTGCAGTAGCCGAAAGTGGCGCTCGACCCGAATTTGCATGATAAGAGGCAAGAAAGATTCAAACATTTTTCCATTTCCTCCGAAAATTGACGACATTTTGATCATATCTAAGACAGCCGATGCCTTCACCAAATCCCAATTTCAAAACACACTACAATGGAGCGCATTCTGAAAAGTGACACCGTCTTGAAACTACCCAAGTAGGTCAGAGATATTAAATTGTCCTCTCGGGCTTCGCATGCAGCAATATTCGTGTTACGTTATTATAATTTGGCCATAAAGAGTTACAGCAAGAAGAAGTTGGTTGAGGTTTATGACTCCGGCTGACCGCTGCAGTTCTTAGGCTGCGCCTCCCAGTCCCAGCTACCGGTCCCGGTGGACGTTCACTTTTCTTCGACTTTTGAAAACGAAATTGATTGAGGCCGCCTGCAGCTGAAGCCGTGGGGCTCAATTATCCGTGACGCAAGCCCAGAAATTGGAAAAAGAGTTAGAGTCACAATCACAAGCCGCAGGCAAGTTTGACCGTTGGGCGGACATGCGAAGTCTGAGTCAGGTTTATTTTTCGGATTCCGGCTCTGCATGAGAACGTGAGTGTGTCGATCTCGAACGCGATAGCAGATGTGATGAAATTACATATTAGCCGATGGAGATCTTATTAAAAACCTATTTTGGTTGATTAATATTTCGCCGGAGATGGAAAATGTCAGGCGGCGACAGAATTTTTTCTGGATGAATTATGGTGTGCCTCTGGGACTTTTTGGTGCCACAGTCAAGCGTGACACATCCATTTGTAAATGGGTAAAAAAAACTTGAGAATTTGCTTTGCAATCGTTCTGTTGAACAAACCTGAAAATATTAAAAAAAAAAAAGAAAACAGGTAGTGGTCTCTCATTACAATGGCAACATTGAAAATAGATGTAGATTATTATGACGAACCCATGAAACACCTCAGTGTACTTACAATTGCTTTTATTAATGATCTGTCCACAACTGGGTGTTCGGTTCGGAAGACCTATTCAGGTTCAATGAAACGTCAAGATGAAAAATGAGATGACCACATTTTATATCAACTACAGTCGTGTTATGTTATACAGAGAGAGGGTCTCAGGAGGAATGACCCAAACACCAATTGTAGAAATTTTACAACAGTTTATCAATAAAAAGCAGCAACGAGAGTTTTCACTAAGCTATGGTCTCAAAATGGTTTCAGTTGAGTTTTGATGCGAAAATCGCGTTTCTGTAGCGGAATGGAAAGTGCATGGCACTAATCGGTGGTCCATATATTGGATCGACCATTCGATCCATATATTGGATTTTTTCAAAATTCTATTATGAATTATATTACGAAGGCACGTATGTTTCGCTTTGGAAGTTGAAAATTTACGAATTTAATTCGCAGTTTTAATTGCATTTTTGAGGATCGCTCTAATTTTTGAATCTGTTTACAGCAGGGACCCTACCGATTACGACTTTTTCTAATAAAAGTCAAACACAACAAGTTATTCTCTTATCTTAATTTTTTCAGCCAGATGTTAATTTTTAACTTTTGTTTTTCTAGCCAAAAAAAAAGATATTTCTCGGACTTTTTTTTCTTAAGGCAAAAATAAAAGTCATTTTTTAACTTTTATTTTTTTTTGCAAAAACCTGTTAATCTAACACTTGTCGTATTTTTTGGTCAACGGAGTTATGAAAGCTTAAAAGAATGGTTCGAAACCATGGAGTACAGAGTTTATTCTTCTTCTTCTTCTGTTATTGTCTTTTTAAATAAACCCGAGATAAGTAAAGGCCGTTATTAACTTAAAATTTATTTTAATGTCAATTTTGCCCAGACTTAAATAACTCAGTAAGCTTATTAACTCTGCAAAATAACCGAGTTAATTTAACCCAGTTAATGTATGACAACTCTGTACTCTGCTGCCAAAAAAACGCAGCTTCTGACTCAATCCAGACCAGTGCAAGGAGCCTATACTGTCTCACGATGGAGTATGTGTGCATTGAACTGTGGCACTATTGTGAAGAGCTGGATCAGAAGGAAAATATTCGAAATCCAGATGAATGATCCCAATAGAAGTGATTATATTGTGGAATATCAGTGACCTATTTTTTTAGACTGTGCAATGCTTTTTATAGATTTTTTTCCGGATATTTAGAAATCTACTAAAAAGATTCACTCACGTTTATCAATATTTATTTTCGTTAATGAAGTTAACAACAGATTGACAATGCCTGCTAAGAAAAAGAAATCACCCAGGAAATAAAACACTCGTTTGAAAGAAATTACATCTACAATCACAGATGCTTTACCATTCACGCGAGATAACTCTCTTCATTCTGGCCTCATCCAAAAGATCATAGTGAACATCTGCTCCCGTTTCATCTTTTTTCTCATTTTTCTTGGTACAAGCTGCACATCAAAAGTGATCGAGTGTTACCAAAGTACCGTACCACACTTGTCGTTCTTGCGCGCGTTGAAATGCACAAGAGGTACCACACTTGTCGTGTCTTATTTCGTGTAGTACAAACAATTTTAAATGTGTGCGTAAGACTGCTCAAATTTTTAAAGTTGTAAAACGAGTCCCAGGGAAATTTGTTTTCAATGTGTGCGTGATTTAACGACGATGAATAGACCAGTGATGCGTTGAAAATTCCGTTCACCCCCGCACAGCATCTCTCCCAGAAACAGCGGTGAAGAACGACAAGTGTGGTACGGCACAAATGGTGGAAGAACCGGTTTTGTATTTGAGTCAGCTGGGATAGGATTCGATTATCATCTCTTCATAGCACCAGAGAGAGAGAGAGAAACCTGATCATAAGCGCCTTTATCCCAAAAGAGTGATCACTGATCACTACACCGTGAAGTGGCACTATTGGAATTTTCATGTAGTTGTTGGTGATCTCGTCAGCCAGCTACAATATAGTATTACCGGACTGAAACACACCTGAAGAGGTTTTGTTTCCTATGAGTCGGGTTTCCATTTGTCTTGTCTCGCATGTAAATTTTATAGCCCCTCTCGACTGTGATCAGCTTTTGATGTGTTCACATTCAAGTGATCTCGCTGGGAAATGCAGTGCCTGTGATTATTCGCGCTTTTCACCGCGGTGGACGTAGCTGGTGTAAACGAGTGCTTCTCTGCGCTAAATCCGCTTGTCGTGTACACAAAGCTGTCGAGCACGCGCGTCACGGAATACTCTAGTGTCTTGCACATAATATCTTTGTTTTCCCCGTGGAAAGTAAAACTTGTATGATCCGCCGTTTTCCCGCTGTGATTGTTTCACTCTTGCTATTTCCTGTAATCAAAATATAAAAGTGCTCCTGTGCTTACTGATGTTGCTGCTGTAAAATCTAAGTCCTTTGGGAATAAGTGCGGTACTAAGGTGCAGGTGATCGTCGTGTTTATCTTGGAAAAATAATTCTTCAAACCTACTTCTGGCTTGCCTGCACTCTACATGAGTTTGGCTTCACTCCAACTCCAGCAATAGATTGTGACCTTATGTAAATGTGAAAGTGTTTTGCTGTAAGTCATAGTAAAGATTGATCACTTCCAGCCTCTTACGTCTAACTACACCCCGAATGCTAATGGTCTGTGTCTAAGATAATTTCGTGATCGACAGTCTGCATCTTCCTCCATTTCTTCCTTAGCCATCGGCGGATTTTCA
>QYTT01088190.1:42752-79874 GCA_006980735.1 Dasypogon diadema | reverse complement strand
AAAAAAAAAACTACTGGGAGTGATTGGATGCCGTAGGCTGTAAATTTTCCACGTTTTTGAATAGCTCACACTGCATAAGGCACACATCTGCATAGGGAAACTTTTATTAGGATTTTAAGTATAAATGCAGTTCCTATCCAAAAACAAAGTACTACAATTACTTAAAATACGAAATACAAGGCGATTCGGTTATATTTTATTATGACACTATTCAATCCGTCTTTAAAATGAGCAGCTTAACAAAGTGATTTACGAGTTTTTTCAGTTCACAATGGTTATTCAACTCCATCCGTTTAGCTACCACGTAACTCGAAAGCAACCGTTTTGATCGTCAAGATTCCTATCAGCCCAGCACAAAATGGCTGGAAGGCTATCCACCTATGAGATCCTCTAATAATACACATCATAAAATTCCGCCAATCACACTCCATTATCCTAAGAAAATTATAAAACTTCCTTACAGATTTTCGAAATTTTTAATAAAGTATCTTTAATGGATATTAATATGAAGATACATTTTCGGAAATGTTGAAAGAAAAGTCGAATAAGGTACTCAGAGAAAGAAAATATATCTCCGATCAATATAGTTAGATGTAAATATATTATAAGAAAAAGTTTTCAAAAATGTAAGTTAAAAAAATTGAAGACACTTTCGTTGTTTTTCGAAAACCTCTGAGAATTAAATATTCGGAGAAGTTTTTCTGAGATTGGCTCGCTTCTACACATATCTGAAGATCATCATTTTTTTATACATCATATTAATCTATATTTTTCGAAAATGCTTCAGACAAATGTAAGCAAGGATTTTTCGTGTAAAGTGCTATAAAATACTCACAATTAGAGCTTATTACATTTATATAGTTTTTGAAAAATCTGAACTGAAAATTACTGATGCGCAATTCCTATGTGTTCCTATTTTTCTATTTTCTTTATTGTGTTGAACCAGTGCTTTCAGATGTAAGGGACAAAATATGAGTTTTGGTATATGCCCAGTGAAAAACAATTGATTTGATATACGATTAGTTTGATTTGAAAATGGTCGAGTTTGATGTTGAAAAATTATAAATTGGTGTGCAATCTGTGTAAATCTATCCAGGAATCTTCATGGGGTTCTGCGTGTGATTTTAAAAAGGTTCCTACAGTTTATTTAAAAATATTTGAAGAATTTAATGTTTCAGAAACCGCTGGACGTGACGAAATGGTCGCGACAAATAATTCCTCATTGATTTGGAAAGTTGCTTATATGTTGAAACCGTTTTCAAAGAGCGGAGCAAATTATTCTATTTAACTAAAAACGGCAATTTCTCTATAAAACTAAAAACGGCAATCACTTGTATTCTTTCAAAGTTCATGATATATCACGAAATTGATAAAGATGTCTAGAAATCAATAACATATCTGTAATACAGTTTCCATACTGACCCATTGCAGGTCTTTCGCCACAGTAAAAACGATATTCTGGTGATGCCGTATGACGGGTTTAGCAGCCTGTGCGGCCAACGAGGTCCATTATGTCACCCAGGACTGCGCATAAAAGGTCCCCAGGGAACAGGGTACTCTCCCCACTGATGAGTGGATAAACCCTCTGAACCCACCGGTCGATGTGCGACAACTGATTTGGATGTATGAGACTGTGATGTGACTGGACAGGTAAATGTAGACTACTCTGCTAATTATCCCCGCAATTACGCTCAAATCCACCCCAAGCTTTTCTAGGTTTATCGCCATCAAAACACAGTCCACCCCAAAAATAAGGACATTGCTGAAAAGGACATTATATGTGTTAAATCTGCCCTAACAGAAATGGTCAAAACCATCCCAAAGACGAATTTACAAAAATCCATCCAGGCATTGGTTAAGTGTGTCCAATGTGGAATTGAGCTATAAGGAACATAATATGTTGAATAAAATGCGAATTTCTGAAAAAATAACAGTTTGGTTCCTTTTCCGATACATTTCATGTGTATATTTACGGTAGGCAAACTAATCATTCTACTGTTAATCAAATGTCGTATCTTCCACTCTTAGCTCGTCAGTAGCCCTTGCAAAGGGCACTTTATAGCATCCATGACTGTATTACAAGTAGTATATTAACACCGTAATAAGTCTTGCTTGTAATACAAAGTTAAGACATATTTCTAATGCTGTTCAGCCATTTATGCTGTACGGAGCTGTACACTTGTGATACACTGGAAATCTGGATTAGGCATATAAATCCCGTGAAATCTTCAATACAATCCCGATGATTGTTCCACCATTTACAAAGTAGGCGCTGATCCCATGCCTCCATTCTTGTTTTAGGCCAATCAGAGCATATCCCAATTTTGAATGAAATTTCATCCCAATTATTCCGCAAAATTTAACAACATTTTAGGGTACCGAGTGTCTTCTGCTTGTCTTGTTTTTTCCTCATTCTTTTCACTTTTCTTTTGTATTTTTTCCGTAAATGGACATTTTCCACTCCCTCTCCAAGCAATTGCGTTTCCCGTTTTTTTTTTCTGTAGCAACAGCAATCGCCTTTTGTTCCTTTTTTCCCTCGGCTCACTGGAAAGCAAATTTCTGCAACAATTTCAGTGAATTCGGCAATATCCGCTCGGTAATTACCTCGTAGAGCACTTATCTGAAGCAATCAAGCTCTTTCAGTTGTTTTCTTCTACTGTTTGCTGTTTTCATCTGCAATTACAAATGAGAGAAACTACTTGAAATTGCTTTTGAATATCCAGACGAGTCCTAACAAGAACGGAAGAGACCGGTTACAGGAGACAAATAAATTGCAAATTTTGAGGGAGCTAAAACAATGCTTGTCTCACTGTAACTGCTGTAACCTTTAAAGCCACCCACCAACAGATAAGAGGGGTGAATGCCGCGCCAAAAGCAGAAAATTTCCACCTACAAAGGGTGATGATTGTAAAACAAATGAAATTACAGTCGCAGGTGTGCAATAAGTCGGTTCTCGCTCATCGATCAACACGCTTCGGTCTTATGGAAACACAGCACGACATAAACAAAGGAAGCGCGAAAAACACCACCACCAACACCCACCACAGGATGTATATCCCAAAAAAGAACGTCGCCAAGGAATATCCCACCAAGGCGAAAAGGAACACAGTGGAATGAAATCTTGCAAACCAACAACAAGTTCATATGACAAATATCTTCTCACGTAATCTCACAAATCTTTTCCTGTTGTAATCCGTGGGATTAGTATCCATTATTCCTGTACCATCAGCAATGGGATGTACGTGGGTAGATGAGAAGTGATGATGGCTGGCAATAGTACCGCCCGAACCAGTGCCTCTAGTTAGTCTAACAAATGGCAGTTTGTATGATGTATGAGTCCTGGGATATAGTCGATGGGACAAAATATTCTTGTAAGAGTGTTATGCGATATTATGTTCAAGGAGTACTGCTCACGCCCTTAGTACCCTCATGCCTTCGAGTTATGTAGATAACACTCTGTTCCTAAACTGATCCCGTGGGGTTTACGTAGATTAAATTTGACAATACAATAAACATTTTATTGGATGCCATTAAAAGGGCGGCATCAAATTTTCAGCTTTTACCGAAAACATAGATTTCTTTTGATTTTGTTTGTTTTTGTAATTTCAAAAAGAGACTAACCAAAGGCAATTTTAGGACACCAGGTAAGTACAACCATGTCATTAAGGTGTGAAATGGGAGATGAAATCTTTTTTAACAAATTAAGGACGAAAAATAGAAAAAGAATGAAGCAATTACCCTGAAAACGAGCGAAGACAGCAACTAGCAAAAGGTCTCTGTTTTCGTTACCAGATATTGAAAAACCAAGAAGCAAATAGTCAATAGAGCCAGAAGTCACCTTATACTATGGTATTAGATTTTGGAAACTGGAAGAAGTCTGTTCACATCAGCGGATTTCTTGACTGAAACGAGCCCCTCGAATTCGAATTCGAAAAACTTCCTGCTCTTCCTACTGCTGATTTGAGTCGCTAGCACATCCGCACTTCTTACCGCATATGTCGCTATCCTATCCATTTTCTCCATTTTTCGAGCGTCGGGCGCAAAAACTTCCTCGTCAAAATGGGCAGATAGGGATGCTGTGTGCACTCGTTTTGACCCTATCAAAGAAATAAGATATTCTCCATTTTCTCTCTGCAGAAAACAAGGAATACTCTCATGTTGTCTACCATCAACCAATTTGTAACAACAAACGACCTACATTTGACTGTTCAGATGTCCCAGGCCTAAAAGTTAATAATCTACAGATCTCTTCAAAGGGTTTACAAATGTTTCGTAGGAATTGAGATGGCCGTAACCATCAGTTAAAACAAATCCTTCCCCAGATACTTTCAAACAGATATACAATCACGTTCGTGTCATTAAACTAAAAGTGGAACACTTATGAATAACGGGAATAATGTCCATATAACTCTGGTAAAACAATGTAAAGTGAAACGTGCAAATAGGCTTAGACCACGTATAGGTACGGCATTCAGACAATTTAATGTCATTCAAATACCTTATTTTATCCTTTAACTACCACTAGACTCCACAGAGTCAGGGGAGAAAACGATACAACAAATAAAAGGATACCCTTCTCCCATTAGCAGAAATTCAATGGACAAGGCGTCCCGGTTGCCAGGTTAAAGGCTCACTCATTATTATGATGTTAAGAGGTTTTCCCCGGGAGGGCTCATTAATCGCATACATGGGGACCGGAGAAGACCTAATTTTAACTCTTGATCTTTTTTATTTCAGTTCTTGTCCAGAGGAAATTTACAGAGCTTTTGCACACATGATGAAGTGCTCTGTGGTGAGCACCAGTCCTGTATGGGGGCAGCTCCATAAATCGTGTCCCCGTTATACTTCATAATTTCAAAATATGCTGGTCATTCAGCGTGCATCGCGTTTCATAAATATTAAAAAGGATGTCAGTAAATATGCCACAAACTGTGTGCGGCTTGGTGTAGCCAGGTGGCATCAAAAATCACTTTTAATAAATTTTCAATATTTTTTTGTTGTGTGCTGGGCGCACAAAGCACCCTTGTCTATAGATATCACTCCTCGGGGCAACAAAACGGAAAAAATTCTCTCCAGGAACAATAAGTGGTGAATCGTTTTTAACCATCCTTCAAGGATATGGGCCGTATAGACGTAGAGTAGCCAGATGAATTTAGTTAAGCGAATGCCAAGTGTTTCTACGAGTGCACAGTTCATCATGGTTTCATACCACCTCCCTGACGAGTGTTACCTGAAGTTTATATAGGACGCCTGTGGTTATGACGGACCACCCAGATTTCTTGCCATGATGTACAGCTTCTGCTTCTACGGATGGAGGGAATGGGGCATGTTTATTGCAGCATAATGGAAATTTATATAGTCCTACCCGGAGCTGCCGGGTATTACCTATCGTTCTGATGTAGTAGTCAATGTAGTTACCCTGGTATTCTGCTTGTGTACTGGAGCCTGAAATATCCTTTGGATATGTTTTCCATTCGTCCCTTTCTCTCTGCGGGGCGCTGTGCATGATTTAAGGTGAGCACCCTTCACTCGATAACTTGTTTTCAGTTGAGTTACAAGAAAATTTACTGGAAAATTCAAATACGTATTGAATAGTGCTTGAAAGTACATTTGTTAACGTTTCACTTAGGTTTTGTGCCATTTCTCCGGAAGGCACTCAAATGCAGGAGCATACGGGAGATGTTTTGCTTTATGCGTTATTTGAAAATGTTCTAAACAAATTATTTGTCTGGTAGTGAAATGGGGATATGGTCTTCGTGGAACATAATTTTATGGATTTTTTTACTGCCTGTTTGGAGCACCATAAATTTTCTCTTCAAGTTTTATGGTCTTTAAAGATTTATTATGTATTTTGTTTGCTGGCGTTTATTTTGAGTTCAGATTTTCAACTCGACTAATTGATTAATTAAGGACTAAAATTTCTCAAGTTTATTTTTCTTTAATTTATTGGTGAAATTATTAAAAAATATGGACGCGACAAATGCAACTATGGATGAGTTCTTGTCTATTTTATAAGATAAGGAAATATACAATTACTTCGCTTTGGTAAACCCTCCAAAAAGAATGCAGACGTTGTGAGTATTTAAAACCTTCGTTTATAGATTTCAATTTCTGCAGTACCCAGATACCCAGATACAAGACAATATGCACCCAAATATTGACAATATTATCAAACAATATTGCCAGACAATATCCCATAAACGGAGTGAACTGTTCTCCAGTACTTGAGATGGGTTTTCTAACATATTGAACTCTGCGCCATTTGTAATATTCAAATAATACCAGTGAACATACTTGTTTGTAGCCAATTCAGGTTAGTTTCTACCAATTTATGTTAACACAAAGCCATCGAAACACCGAGACTTTCCAAGGCCTCTGTAAACCTCTATTACAGTGAGCTTGCACTATAAAAATTTACTATCTAAGTATACCCAAAGGTATTTAACGTCCAGGGATAATTGGAGAGAAATATCATAAAATCAGCGTAGTGTAAGGCCCTTAATTACCCTCCTTCTCGTGAAAAATACTCCAATGGTTTCACCAACGTTTACTGAGAGATTAAGAAGGTATAATATACATTCAAGGCAAGATAAATAATTATCTATCATATAATATTGCGAACATATAAATTCCGATCAGAATAAAATTTTATTATATCTCTGGTTAATTATTTAAAAGGTTTTCATGTTAAAATCTTGAATGAGTTGAAATCAATTTCCTGGCAATAATCTCACCTCTCCAGTTCAACTACTCAAAAATAATTTGGGAAATCGCTTCGTCAAATGCATAAATATGTTTTTATTGAACACTACGATTTTGTTTCATTTCAATACATAAATAATTGTCATTACTAAAGCCCTTACAACACCCACAAAAATCGAAAATTCGTAGGTGCAATGGAGGGTTTCCATGCAGATGCCCAAAATGAGATTTTCACATTTATTCAGGCAAACATTCGAGCGTAAATTGTTTAATGCTTTATTCTTGTAAAGTGGAGCTTTCATTCACAGCTATTTAAACGAGTTCCAGTGTAATTCTGGGCGAAGTAAAAGAGAAATTGTAAAATGAAATTAAGTACTTATGAAAGGTAATAAAGCTCATTGGGAAATATTCACCAATTATTTACTTTTATCCGCTTGTGTGTTTCGTAAATCCTCTTAAAATCTGAAGCTGTTGGGCCAGAGACAAACTTCTGCACTGAATAGGATCCCAAAAAGAAAGGTAAATGGAGACTAAAAGGCAGTCAGTTCCTTTGCACGTGAAATGTGGAGAAACACTTTCCGTAATTAAGATGTTAAGAGGACTTGAGACTTTGTGCCTGGTTAGATTGTTTGACACATTTCTTACACAAGTCAATAGTAAATCTATTCTTTAATCTGAATCTTAAGAATTCCTCTTTTGTACAGAATACTTCATTGATTTTATGTTGTTTTTCGGGGCAGTCCAGAAATTACTTACAACTTAATTTTCTACCAAAAATTATAAATTACATCACGCCTCTGAGTATACCAATTTTGATGTAGAAATCACGAAGCATGCATTAAAAAAGCCTTCCTGACGAACCAAAACAATTTTGTAACATATACCCCAACACTGTAATAAGAGATGTTCAGTAATTTGGTCCCTTTTGTCTTTTGTGTTATTTCATTTCCACATCTCTACAGCTCTGAAAATTACCGAAAATCTTTATTGTTGGCTTCGAGATTGTCACCAGGTAATCCAGGTGCACGGTCGGATGGATTTGCGTGTCACTACATTTCACCATAATTACTCAGCACGTGCACGCATATGTGAAGACCATTTTTACCTTTCACTTGGCTGAACCCAATTAATGTACCGGTACTATGGAATTTCCTCAATAATGAGTCTGTAATATGGTGTCATCTGCACAGAGATGTCATCCTGACTACAATGTGTATAGAGAAACTAACTGACTTTCTCTGTAGAAAATAATTACAGCAGTACATGTATACGATTTGTAGATAAATGCACCAGGTACTAATGACAATGTTGCGGTAGTTGACACCTTTAATAATCTCATGGAAGAGGATGTTACTCACATTTAACACCAGTCACAATTTACTATGAAGGGTTCTAAAGGATCCGTTGTGACGATGAAAATAGATTGAAAAGAAATTTCACTAAAGACTTTTACATTTTGGAAATTTTTGGAATACATATTGAAAGTCGTGCCATTTTATACGTATGTAAGTAATTCCGAAAATTATATATAAGTTGTGTAGATTTTGTTTTTATCCTATGTAACTTTTGTTTTTGTCACAAAGTGAAATCTAGAAATGATAGAAATCTTACAATTAGAGAATAGAAGCAGTCATAAAAGACTGCAGACTCTGTGAAAATTACCAAATGGTTTCTTGTTTTCTATAAACTCACTTTTTTACAACAATGTTTTTTATGGTATATTAACAATAGTCAAAATAATCCCTTTATCCACCATTTCAGACTTAAGTAGATTTGGACAAACTGCTTTCCGGCCATGATAATAAAAAGACACACACTCAGCTTTTCGTCCTTTACGCTTAATTAAAAATAGTCCCTCCTCGTGCAATCCACATTAAAGGAATTCCTCAAGGCATGGATTCCTACAAGCTTGGGCAGTGAAGTAATAAAAAGTAAGAAATTTCAGAAAAATTGTGAATAAACTCGAACAGTGAATAGAGAAGGAAGCAAGAGATCAGGACACCATCCTGAAAGGACACGAAAAAGAAGATTTCAAGGAATCTCTTCACACAGCAGCGGATAAATTGCAGAAATCAGACAGTTTCAATTATCCTCTGTTGTTGAAACATGGATATTCACTTCATGGCTTATTCACTTTCAAATATAAAAGAAATGCGTGGAATGCGTTTTTCTCAAAACCACGTTTTTTTGCAGACCCCTACGCGATAGGAAACGATTGCTGAACTACAACAGTATTGTTGAAAATATTTTGTTTGTATTGTTGGAAATGCAATAGGACCAAATTAGTAAGTTGCGAAAAACCTTCAAAAAATCGGGAATCAACGAATTCCTGGAACGTATATAAAATTCTGGTTGATGAGTTTTCTTCCTCTTAACCACTTCCATTGGTACCAAAACTCTGAACAATGTTTACAAAGCTGTTCTGTCAGTAAATCTTTCTATCTTTCATAATATGAAAGTAAACCAGCTCAGTATGAAAAACGAGAAGCCATTCCCATGACAATGCATGAATTCTTGCAAGAATTTGTAATGAAAGCTCCAAGAATACCAAACAAGTTGTGGAGTCTATAGCCGGGAAGTCTTCTCGAGTTTCTACATAAAACCGTCATTCAGACCTGTCGAACTCTTATCGAACTCGGCAGAACATTAGATTGGTTGCCGTTCTGTAGCCTAACTCTAGCTATCCTTGCAATTAAGAAATCTGCAAGTTAGCCATGAAAAAATTCGATTTCACCATATTATATGTTTCAAAACACGTCGCTATTGATTTTCTATTGCAATTGATCGAGTGTTCTTTAATTTCTTTTTGATTATTTGACGTTTTCCTATTTTTTTGAAGCAAGGTTTCCATTTCACTGCATCGTTTCTCATAGAAAAATATTTTGACTCCTTCACCGAATAAGTAGTAACCTACATAAAATGAATATATACATAACTCCATTTCCAACTTAATTGAAAAAAATGCAAATAATAATAGTTCACCTGCTCAGCGAAAGAAAAATGCTGGCGTTTGCTTAGGGTAGTTAGTGTCATTACATTTAATTCAATCGCCATAAAGAACCTCGGTATATTGTTAATCGTTGAAAAGAGTGTAATAGCAACGAGTTCAGGGAAAATTGAATTCGTGAAATACAGGAGTAATGCCAGCAAAGGTTTGCATTTACCAGCTACTCTGCACTAGCTCCATGTATGACTATGTACGTAGAAAAAAAGTAATAAAAGCTTACCATTGCATTTATGTGGTCAGTAGATTTATTCGACATGCAAAACGAGGATTACAAGAAGGAGGCAGCCCTCCAACTTAAAATTCTCATTCCTGTTGATTACAGAGCTTAATCCAAATGCAGGGGTAGGGTACCTTACTTATATGCGCTCTATAGCATAAAAAGGTCTAGATTTCCACTCCATTGGCTGTCACATTAACTCAAGCCTTTGTAAAACATTCAGTCGTCACAGATGAGTAATTCGACTTCACCAAAACCCTTTCTGGTGGGTTATTGAGATTCCGGTCGATGCAAAAAACTATTGTTCAATCAGAAGAAAGATACTATGCCAGAAATAAAGACGGCAGACCAAAACTAATAAACGAAACGAAAATGCTTTTACGTTTTTGTCTTTTTTTTTGTTTTGGGTCTCCATCGCTGCTGCTATGCTACTACATCAGAATCGAATGGACATAAAATGAATACCATCAGTGAATAACCTGAAGAACCAATTTCCCTACCGTGTCCGATGGAAAAAACAAAAGGTTCTCTTCTAGCCGTTTTTGTTAGGCTTCTCTGGGCATTGGGCAACCTCATCGTCGTGGCCCTTTTCCTTGTTTTTTGTTATAATTTCCGCTTTGTAATTAGTTTGGAAGATATGTCCGTCTGTGCAAGCAAATTCTTTCCCTGTGGATGGGTATATTTCCACCATTCGGGCTTGTTACTGAGATACAATCGTTGTTCATGGATTTCGTTTTGAAAATCTGGCTCGTTTTTTTTTTGGATATACTACGAATGTTGTGCCGTTTCAATTGAATCTCTAGTTTAAGCTGTATATGGACTGAATAAAAATTGTGCTTTTTATTACTATTCTCCTCCCGCATGGTAAATATTTTCGTTCGGTGAAAACCTTCTCTAGCTAGGTTTTCTATTTTCGTGATAGTTATGACCATTGACCATTGGGTAACTGCTTGCTTGAACATGAAGCCTTCCCCAATTTGAAAAAAGTCGAGCATTTCTAAAAATCAGATGTATACCCAATAAACGAACTTGTTAATTAATATTATTGGATTAATTAATTTTTCAAATGGAATAGAAATAATTAAATGAGATTTAAGATAGTTATTTCAAACTGATATCATTTCAAAAATCTCACTTTAACTGAAAACCTTTAATTTTATAACTGCTGACGCAAAAAGAGGATCTCCTTAGCAACACCGAAATGGTGCCAAAAAGACTAAAGAAGACATCAGGAAGACCGAGCCATATAGAAGTTAAAGCATGTAAGAATTATTCTGACACTAAATCGTATACTATGATACTTAAGAAATTTAAGAAATCAGCGGACTTCCGGAACAAAACCTATGGAACTATGGAACTATGGAACAGTTAAATGCATTAAAAGAGAATAACCTATGGTCTTCATCAAGTACATATGAATCTGTGTACCAGTCTAGGTAACTTCTCCTCACCTAATTTAATAAAGGGACGATGATCTGGCTAATCGACAATACAAGTCCACTCATATTTTGGGAAGGAATCAGGATGATAGTACTAAGAAAAAGGAAATACCCAGAAAAGTAGACGTAGGTAGTGAAAGATCGCGGGCATCTTGGTTACCTACAGGGAGGATCTCAGCATAAAATTAAGAACAACTCATGGCAGAATGAAGCATGCTTTTCGCTCTCAGTGGGCTATCTATTTTTCTAACAAGAACTGTATTGGCTAACTATACTTTTGATAGTATTCTGCTTCACCCTAAAACCAGAAACACCACTAATTTGTCAGGAATCGCGTTTCAGGCATTAAGGAGGGCGGCCGTATATCTTATCTGTAACGGCTCCAAGTCTTCCGTAGAATTTTACAATTCGCTCCCGAATTGATTGATTAAATATATTCCAAATTAGTCTAAGGCCGAAAAGAAGGTCACAGGATTGGAAAAATGGTATCATATCTCTATTTTTAAGAGAAGATTAAGCCAATAACTGAGCTGGTCGAGGCACATGTCCACAGATTTTCTCTTCTCTGGTACCGGGTTCGATTCCTACAAAGGCGAGATGATTTATTTGGGTACCAGCGATTGAGACAATTCTACGGAGGAGAACTGTACTTGAAAAGCCATTGAGATATTGCACAGTAAAAATTCTCATGCCAAAAATTTTGGCTTACTTGGTACATTTATCAGGTTAAAATTCTCAATCTCTTCTTCCATGCTATGTGCATTATAATGTATAAAATATATCTATAAGGAGTCCCTACATGAAAAGAATATCTATATTGAGGAGACGAGGTGGCTTTGTGATTTTGTCCTGTACTTCTTCTGCCTAGTTTTCGTGAAGAGAAAACCTATTGTAGTACTACCAAATCAAATTCAATAAAAGGCAACACATGACGTAATATCTTTAGGCTTGTACTTACATAGGAATAGGAATCCTCCCTTCGCATTTTGTCCTTGTACTGAAATCGTTGATTACCCTTTGGTATAGCTACATAAAGGAGTTTTACGACCACTGGATTAATAAAGTTATCCATGATTTGCGTCGAAATATATTAAATGGCCTCCCTCTATTTATTAGAAAGCTTAATAAATATTAAATCGCCTAGTAGAATATTTCACCGGGAAAATACAAAATTGTGAAACAAAATTAAGTCTACATTAAAAGTAAAATTGAAAACAGCTACAAATGGAATTAAAGTATTTGAAATTGCTCTGTGTTGTTTCGCTGCCAGAAGTTAAATTCTAAATTTCATCCCTCACATTACAAGCATTCATTATTAATCATCTTTTCATCATAATCTATGCCAACGAAGTTGCTATCATAACCAAATGTAAATCCTGAGGGCAACGAAAATTTCCAGATATTATTTCACATCCATGCACAGTCCCCAAACTCATGATCTAAATTTACAGACGCTTATTTGCTAAGAGAATTGCTTCATAGGATTGTGGGATGTTCCTCGGGAAAGGTACTGAGGGCGCCGAATGTTTGATAGCGTGCTGTAATTTAGGAGGAATACAATACACCGCACTCCATGTCCACGTCACATATGAAGGTGTGTACGAATAGCGACCATTAAATACAAAATGCTACCCACACGTGTGGATCTGGATACGTTCCAGCCTCAAACCTGCTCCACACCCCCGGCAAATCTGCAGATTCTCATAATGGCAATTGTACGAGAAAATCCTTTTTGTGATGTAATTGCATGACTTGTACTTAGGTAAGTGGCATAGAAACTCATGTAGTGGCATTGCAAGACACCAACCTGCACACACCATTCTGGGATGGTACCCAAAGTGACTCACTATCTTCAACTTCTGCTAATGATTACTAGGAAATGTTGTCTACCGCAGAGTGCTATGTTCACCACTTCCATGCGGATCTCCCACGCTATATTATACATTTGTGTAGCACTTGCTCGAGCCACTCATATACGAGAGCAAAAAGCATAACTCATAAGGGTCACGGAAGGGCGTCAAGGCGACAGTCATTAAAGCCCAACAATGCCACGAATAATAGACAAAACCCTTTTGTGCCATTGTTCTGCGTGACGGATAGCAGTAGGTACACCTCTGATATAAGGAAAATAAGTTGTGATCACTTTCCGAAATGGATGTCGAAATCACCCCTGAAATTACAGGATTAGCATATTTTGGATATGTCGGACTGCTACATGTGGTCAGCTGGGAAATACCCTGTACTTAATGGGATGCTGTGTGCTCGCTACGAGCACATTTACCTTTGCTACGGCAAATTTAAGGCTTGACTACAAGTTGTGGGGTAATTTATGCATAGCATTAGGCTCCGTTGCGCTTTCATATCAAAACCACATTTGCGATTACACGAATTCTACATTTTATGCAAATGCCTAACTTTTTCAGTAGGGAGAATTTTATCGGTTGTAAAGTACTTGAGATTTGTAAAGTGCGAATTTTATTTGAAAAAAAATTAAACCACCAGATTATCAGGGTTTTATTTTGGGCAACACTTGAGACTCGTATGTCAATAAAGGTACAGAAATTTGGTTATTTTTAGTTGAAAAGGACACTCATTTCCATGTCTGCAAGAACACTCAAGTGAGGAGAATCCAAGAACGTAATTGCATTTAGCCGTAGGTAGATGGAGTTTATGTTGTTAACATTTCTTCGACACAATTTCTAAATACATAAAGCGCCGTGTGGGTGAAGGTTTCCTTTATTGGAAAACAAAAAATCATCCAAAGTAGAATCTCTTTTTTATGGCGAATTTCTAATAGTCTTTCTAAACTCTTGAAGAAAAAAGTTATCAAAATTCTACGTCTAAATCTCTTAAGGCTGTATTTATCTCCAACCCTAATAAATAATTGATTGATAATGCGGGGTTATCAAAACACAAAGTGTCCATGGAATATTTTGTCAGCATATGGAAATATCACCTCTCTTGACTCACTTAGGGGGTTAGAAGTGCCAAAAAGACAACATCTACCTTCGAGATTTTACAGATTAGAAAGGGTGATGTTGTTTGCCTCACATTTCCTTTACTCACAGTTCTTACTACTGTATGCAAGTTGGGGTTTAATCAAACCCCCGGGGATCAAGACTTCGCCGTCGTAAGTAGTAATCACTTACAAATGCCATTCAGATATCATTACACTGACAATGTTGAAGTTATTACTTTTAAAACTCGATTTCAGAAAGTATATTTACATTTTCTAAGTACAATCCAGATTTCTCTGTCACATTCCCAATTGAAAATCAGACTATGAATTTTAATGTGGGATTAAAGCCAACTTCTTCTATAAATGTTTGTCCAATAACATCTTCTAATATAGCTATCAAGACAATCTGCCGCTTATTTTGACGACGCATTTTTTCGAGGCAGATGAAGGGAAATCCCCGTGCGTACTTCTAACACATACGCTATCAACGTTTATCGTTAAATTAAGTTTCCCCAGAGTGTGACATTTTCCCAATATCTTGAGTATCAAACTCAATATCAAGTGTTCTCTGAGGAGCATTATGTTTGAAATTAAATGGAAATAGAGTGAAAAGTGAAAAATACAAGTGGAAATTACTTTCCTGTCATCGATCATATGTGAGTAGCGTTATTGGATTGCTTTGCAAGCTGCGTGTTTCTGTGCGGGGACCCATCCAGGCGGTGTAAAACTTCTTGAGTGTTATTAAGACAGCCGGAAAGGCCTCCACGTTCCAGGCACTTTCCAGCCAATTTCATCTTTCGTGCCTGACATTATTAAAAAATGGCAAAAACAAGCTGGAATTCCCCAGTATTTTACTGCCTTCAAAAATGTCATCCTGTCTGACATGGGCAAGAGTCATAAACTCAATTTTATGATAAGCTGCGAGGCAATCAATTGTCCTGAGGGAGTGAAATTGACAATCAAACACCCCTTTGCAGTCGAGCTGAATGCCCAGAATATGGGGTGAGTGTGAGGAAAGCTCATTACTCTTTCTCGCTGGGAAAAAGTTAATTTTGGCGTCAATGAACGATTACGATATTTTTTCACGTGCTAATTGACGCTAACAGGCTTCCAACACACCTTACACCTGCTCCGCATTTTGCTAGATCCTTGTTCAGTCAGTTTTCATCTGTGAGCTTGCCCCGGTGCTGGATGATGGTAAGAAAGAACTCTCTCAGTCAGCTAGGAACGAGCTTAATCTGTTTACCGTACTTTGTTAATTGGATCGGGTAGTACTTAGCTGATTAGTTGGCAAAATCTGTAACGGAGCTGTCTCTCTAACTTTCATCAACCCCTGACTCCTCCAGACTTTTGATAGCGCTGCTTACGTTTCGTAATGGTCTAGCGACGTATTGGAGCTAATTCAATCAACCGTTTTTGTATTTGTTTGCTCCTGAGTCCTGAGCTTTGTTTCTGATGCTCCCCCTCCCCCCTCCCCTCCCCAGCAAGAGAAAATGAATTTGAAATGAACTTGGCGACTTTTTATTAGTTGATTCCGAAATTATTGTGCATTTTAATTTTCAAACTAACTTTAACTGCTCGCCAAGATAATTACTCGAAATAGTTACGAGAAAGAACTGGCAGAAGGGATGAATACGATTCGCATTTATTAAAGCCGTGGCTGCCGTATATCATTAGCAAAGTTTGTTTAAGATTTTAATAAAATTTATATGGTGGGAACTGGGAACATTTCCCTTCCATTTGGGATGGAGTTGCTGTTAAGTTTCGGGCGAATAAACGTAAAAGAAATGAAACAGCTTTGGAGATATTCTTGGAAAATGACGTTCCCTTCATTATCCCTTGTTTGCGGATGAAAATGATTTTACCGAAATGTGTTTTTTTTGTCGCAACTTTCTCTGCAGTAATTTATTTCCTATTATAGTCTATAGTTCCACAATACTACAGATAACCGTTATGTGACAACTTGATGGGGTATAGGAATTAGGGGAGTTTTCGGTATGGCAGGTACAATAATTTTCTCTGTGCACCTAAATCAGTCCTACTATGTTAACCTGGGAAAATGCACCTCGGCCCTGGTTCGCAGGGTGGACCTCTTAAAGGATGGTCACGTGAGCGGAGGTGAAATTCTCATTACTCTGGGTAACTAAGAAGTGATCAGATGTATTGGTCGAACAAAAATGGATTCAACCCTAGTGGTATGGAACATGCACCAAAACTCAATGGATACGACCCGGAAAATTAGGTAACACTTTATTAGGCTAAAGGAGATGTAGGGATCGAAGGAAACGAAAAGCGTACACCTTCGTAAAATGGGGGGGGGGCGGCTTTGAAGTTCCAGAGCCAGAAGAAAAACGTAGGGGCCCAGTCAAAAAATGGGTCATAAAAATTCTACCGAATATGGCTAAAATAGGAATTAGTCTGTTGAGCTGCCCGACCAGAAGAAACCTCCTAAGCATGCTTTCTACTATTTTGTCGTATCGCTTTCAATTTTTTTACTTTCGAGTCTTTTTCTACTGTTGTTTTACTATGGTTGCCGAAACACTGCAACACTCAAATAAGAAAATAATACACAATCTTCTTTGCTAAAAGGTTTTTTTTATAAACCATTGACGTCCGTTTCAATAAATTAAGATAATTAATATACGTTGGTCTTATAACTATCACAACTGCTCTCAGTACTCATTAAACGTTCCTCGTACACGAAATACTTGAAGATGTCTTGAACGCAATTACATCATCATATAATTTGCATTTGTATATCATTGAAATGGGATTTTAATGACCGGATAAAGTGGTAACAAAACAGACCACAAAATTTTTAAAAAGTGAAAGAAAAACTAAAACTGCTATGACAATAACAGGAAAGAGGTCACTGGAAAATGTCATGCCTGAAATAAACTCAGGATGTTCAAATTCTCTACTTGAAAATTTCTGCTATGTTGTTGCATTGATTGCTGCTATTCTTGTAATCCGTAGTTTTATTCTTCCTCACCCAAAATTCCATAAAAGAGATAAGAGTTTATACCTTTATTTCATGGAAGCTCACTGTTGTGGCAACTTTTGATCAAATCCGACATCTTCTTATTTGGAGTTGTCTTGAATTAAAGAGCACCAAGAAGGTAACTTTTCTTGAATTGCACTAATGGCGGATGGAATATTTTACCGGTCTTTGTCTACGAAAAGTTTCGGTTCGTTGAATACACTCAACAGAGCTGTGCTTTGTTGCGGAACACTTTTATTTCTGGCTTGGAGTATACTTTCAATATTTCTAAGAAATTGTAGTTTACTTGAATATGTTCGTTTGATAATATCGTGTCAGGTCAACAATTATAGATTATGAATGCTGAATTGGTGGTGTTTTTTTTTTGTCAAGCCACTTTTTCAGCATTATGCTGATTAAAACCTTCCAAATACGTGCCAACATCCGGGAAGATTTTACAAGTGGCATTATATAATGACGAACCTCATCAAAAAAAAATTTATGATATTAAGAAGAGTTACGCTTGGATCATTTGTATCTACAATAATAATGTGTACAGTGTGAAAGCTTTATGAATTCCACGTTCTTTTATACAAACTCGCCAATAAATATACATACTATAGCCCTCCTTAGACTAATATACCATAAGATCGCAGTAAACAATAATAGAACTACAAGTGATCATGCACCTAGTCCTCTTTGTTCAAGGGAAGGTCTTCTCGGTTCCATAGGATAGTAATGATATATATTAAAATGCTTCCATTTCGAGAAAATTCGAATTTCAAGATATCTTCTATCGACATGAGTTATATAGATTAATTTTAAATCTTTGTAAACTCATTATAATTCTTTGGTTGGGTTTACAAATTACAAACGGGCTGGTGTATCTTGGAAAGAATTGCATGCATACCTATATTAATTTGTATTACCTACCACTCCAATAATTTAGGGGCATGATCTAAACGTTGTAATGCAAATGATCTGTGAACATGGCGGTAGTTATGAATTCCTCAAGAACACCTTTAAATTTCCAAACTGAAATCAAAAACCTTTCATTATTTTAAATTAAGGCAAAAAGACGCAAATATTCTGCTCTGAGGTGAACGAGTTATTTAGTACTAACAGAAGGTAGTTACCCAGCTGGAGGCACAAGAATGAGTCATTCATGATTATACAGTCAGACCGTCAGTAGGTACAAGCACACCTAGGCTCATCGGATTCATCACCTGAAAGAAGTTTCCTGTTCTTATAAAGCCACCACAAAAGCAGCCAGTTTTTGAGTAAAAAAAAAAACACTATTGACGTGCTGTGTTATTTCTTTGAACAGCCAACCTCAGTCTGGCTATGTCTGGCGGCTCTCTTGAACTCCTCATTCCTTCCGTTTTTCATTTATGGTCATTATAGCAGGGATGATCTTATTGCACCTGCCCGTCTTTTATTCTTGGCTCTTGTAAATTGTGAAATGCATTCCAAATGTGGAAGAAGAAATCTGATAAAAAAAAAGTACAAAATTATGAATGGAATTTTTACTGATCCTTTGCGCCATTTATAAGTACTTCTACTTCGTGCCAAGGGGGAATTCAATCGGCAGTCTGGACTGGACGCCCCACTGGATGCATTCTTATTTCAGTGCAAATGGAACGGGCGACGAAATTCATTTAATTAAAATTAATTCTGTTCGCGCAATCGAATTACATTTTTGTTTTGACAAGGATGGATGCCAGTATAGTTGCCGGATCTTTGTATCATGGGTGGTCTTCCATGTCGACATTGTTTCGAGATACTTTTTTAAGTGGAAGAATTTTCCGAAAAGAATTCGAATTATACAGATATTTCTATTGCTCTTTGAAAAAGTGTAAGCACAGTATACGAGGAATGGAAAAGCAAGAAAATTATTTTACATTTTATTTCATTTCTAAAGCAGCGGTTTGAAATCAAATTAGAAAACAATGTAGTCAACAATTTGAAATTTATGAATCAATTTTACTTTAGTTGAAAAGCTTTCAAGTAATTAATGAAGTAATGAATGAATTTTTACAATTCTTCCCAACATGAGAAATTGTTAAGATATTGTTTTTAGAAAACATATAGTGACGGCCAAAAAACTAAGAAGACATTTATGTTAACATTTCCATTGGAGAAAAATTTCTCAAACATATTCCAATTTCAAAAAATAAGACGTAGGTCATTCTTCAAGTTCTAACTATACTTCAATAGGCGGATCTTTTAAACAATCGTTACCGTTTAATCAACGGAAAAAATCACAGAGATATGCTTACATTCTAGTTTTCATAATGAACTCATAAATCTCATATGGGCAGAGTTTTTTCCCATCTGCTTCTTACAAAATCAATCTTAGATGAAAAGCTAGACAATTATTTCCAACCTTTTCCTTTACATGCCTTGTAATAACATTAACACCTTGGAATCGTTCTTAGACGAAGAAAGTCGGTATAACATGTTGACTTCCACAATCAGCATAAAAGCTTTAATGAGAGAATTACGTATTAAAATCCATTTGTTCTGAGAGAGCTTTTAAATGGGGGTGATCGGCTACACTCACGGCATTAAACGTGTTAAAGGAGTGATTTAAATTTTCTACTAAATATTGTATAAAAACAATGCACGGTCATGGTTATGCTTATGGATTATTTATAATATTTTAAAAGAAAAATCTACCCCAATATGGCGCCCATACCAATAATGTTGGTATGTATCACAAACAAACATTAATAAGGAGAAGCACATCTCTGCCAAAAAGTTTAAATGGAAGAGACTACTTTGCAAGAAATAGATAACTGTGTATATAAAATTATAAAAAAAAAACACAATACTAAGGGAGATACCAATAAGTTTAATAAAAATTTCACATACGTCTGTAAAAGAAGCCGTTTTTTCTTATGGGGAATGAATTTCTTTTTTTTACTTTTAAAAGTAGCATGCTTTGTACGGCCTGACTAAAGTGTGTAGGTTTTAATCCCCTCCGACATATACATATAATTTTCTTCGAATTTTTCCATGGCTCAGTAAGACTACATTTCTTTATCATGTAGTAGGGGCAAGGAAGAAACCTTTTGGCCAATTATTTTAGAGTGAAAACAAAACAAATCACAGTCTCTAAAACTCAAAGATTTTATAGTTTTTCCAGGAATTTCTAAATTTTCTTGAATAGAATTGGGAAATATTCTGAGAAAATAATGAAACCTTCTCGTTGAGTCCAATTTTATTTTATCAAGCTACGTTAATTCTGAGGAAATTTTAATATTGCTGTCTGCAATATTTGTTCAAATCTCCACAAATAATGAATAAGTTTTTCTGTGCAGCTAAAAAAAACCTTTTTCTCTCAGTTCAGGAGGTAAATCTAGCCTTGAATTGTGATTACTTCGCTTATTTCCTTCTAACTTATTATTGATGTCACACAGGAATAAGATAAATAAAATGAACTTCTTTGATACTCCTCTTAGCTATCTTTTATCAAGTATGTATGTAGGTGTAACTCGCATAAATAGATAGGCAAATTGTAAAATTTCCCTTCCTTTTCAGTATTTCCGTATTTTTTTATTCGCAAAAGATCGTAAAAAATCTTAAAGTAGTATAATATTCAACAACCGTTTATAGTTAAAGAAAATATTAACAGTAGTGCAGGCAAAACGAAATAAAAAAGTGAAAAATGAAAAGAATATACGTTTGGATTAATAATAGAAATTGTTAAATGTGATATTGCAGTAATGCAGTGATCAAACCAACGAAGACCGCTCTCTGGCCATTGGTGCAGAGAAATAAAGTTGGTCATCATCAGAGTATTTTGTAATATTAAATCTCAAACCTGTAAAGCTAAGATCGATTTATAATTAAAAAGAAGAGGACCCAATATTGAACCTTGCGGAATATCACAAGATATCTATGATGGATGGGTAAAATCCTTAACCGTGTAAACATGCTGCAAACGGATTGTAAAGAAATTACCAATCACTATAATAATTACAGAACATTGAACGAACACTTGAGATTTTAATATAATTAGAAGTACCTCATCATTAACAGAATCAAATGCTATAAAAGTTATTAAATAGCGTTATAGTTTTTTTCTAAATTTTAGGTATGTTTCAAATTGTAATATACAGGATACAGGATAATAACACAAAATTTTGTAAATATATAAATCTCTAGTATAGATTTGAGAGAAACTATTGTACTGCTCAGAAAAGTATAGTAGGCAATGCATTATCATCAAATAGCAATCGCCTATCTATAATGATAATTACTAGATCCTCTATCCTTTTTTCAATTACAAGCAATCGATATAAATAATTCATGCATCCTCTCGGGATAAAAAGATTATATGGAGTCTCCTTTTTTTAGTTCCACTGTGCCTTAATTGAAACTACAAAGTCGGAGAAGAATGTAAATCTAAATTTCTAACAAAATTGCAACCTGTCACTGAACAAAATCTCAGTCCGTCTATAATTACAGATAGTATCTTAATAAACGCAAACAGTTTTCTTTCACTGCCTCAGACCGACATATGACTATAGTTCCTTTATGGTGGTACTAGTTTTTTCCTTATTTTCCTACTTTTTCATTTTTCATACCTACATGGATGGCTTGTTGCAACAACAGAGGTTCTTTAAGGCACCTGACGGGTTGAAAGATTTGTTTGAGATTTGTATTAAGATATGCTGGTTATGTTCACCTTAAGTTTACTTGTACTATACAAGCAAAAATGTCCTTATGTTACAATATTGCAGTAGAGAAAAATTACTGGCATAGGACTGAAAGCGCAATAATTGTGATTAATGAGTTGCCAAGGAAGTTCAGAGGCACCAAGGAAATGCACTCGACTACGAACTCTATCAGAGCAACATGCCATATCAGACAGGATTACGAGGAAAATGAATAACTGCTTGGCCTCTTGGTTGACAGCTTTCAATTACACCTCGCGGGTTTATTGACTCATATAGCAACCTTGTTCCCTTGTTCAAGGAGGACCCTTCATTTTGCAATAGTGTAGAAGCAAAATGATGAAAAAAATACAACCATTTTCCATCACCCAATAAAAGCCCTTTTAATCTTAGACGCGGAAGTAATTTCTTGGCATATTCATGAGGGCTTTGCAACAAAACCATCTTTTTCGCTCTGGTGTACTTAAACTCCACACAAAATTATCATCATGAATAAATGAGCACCAATTAACTTACACATAGATCGTAAAGATTAAATATGGGGCGGATGTACGTTTGTTCTTGAATCAACAGTGAATTCAAATATGGTGTGAAAACTGTATAAAGCTGGGAAAACTTGGGGAAAAGTGTCGTCTAAGCATTTTATTAGCAACCTGCTGTTGTTTATTATTTCACACAAGGGGACCGACTTGAGTGCACAAGCCGTTTGTTTACTACGATCCTACTTCCACACGAGGACTGTTTGCTACGCAAAATCCACATTATGGAAAATGAAAATGGAAAAAGTTATGAAGTTTGAAACAGAAACATTTCTTTATAATGAAATTTAAAAATTATTTCTCAGCTAAGGGTTCGATGCGGCTTAAGACTTCTTGTAGGGTTTCTTATTAATAAGGACTGATTGAATAATAACCTCGTAAATTGGAAGGTAAAAGGAAACTTCAAGTGGCATGGAATTGTGGCAGAATAGGGAAAAGAGCTAAAATGAAACAGATATAAAAGTAGTAGCAACCTGTAGATTTTTTCATTTAATAATTAATCAAGGAAAGCGATAAAATTCTAGAAATTATTAAAAAGGAGGGATCCTGCTTATCATAAAATGAACTGAAGCAAATGTTAAAGCCACATTAATAAATTCAGAGCAGGGCTCATAAAGAAAAGGACTAAGACAATAAAAAAATACAGAAAATTAACACAGGGGTGAAAATTATTCAAAAGCTCGAGACCACGGAGCCTCACGATTCGCCCGATTCAAATTCCTGAACCGGCCTGCCGAACTCAGTAGCTTCTCCGAGATTTCTTACTTGGTCAGAATAAGGAATTATAGAATTAGTCTATCAGGTCTGTCAAGATACACGTGAATTTCGTCAGCGTACATGTGGACTTAATCATCCTCAACTACATTCGGGAGATCATTAATATTCATGCAGGAGACCAATAATCGATCCCTGAGGTACGCCATGTACGAGGGGCAGGATCCCAAAAATGCAATCATTCACCTTCGACCTTTTCAGATCTTCCGACTAAAATTTTAGAAAATTTGAAGTGAGTTTAAATTCATTAAATTCATTTGTAATAGTATAATTTATATTTGTAAAATCATTAAAACATTTTAGTTAAGCATTAATTCATTTCGATCAAATGTTAAATTAAAATGAAAAAGTATGAATTTAAATTGAAAATGCTGTATATAGATGACGGGAATGTTTTAAGGGTATTGTTGATGTCATAGCAAAGAAACACTCCAGTAGGAGGCTTAGTAGATCACCATAAATCATAAATCCAAATTTATGTTGCTAGACATAGAATACTTATTTTCGAATATGTTTCCTTCCATAGTAAAATTTCTTCCTGCAACGCTCGCATCTATGGCTACCTTGATCGAGCTTTTCACATTTTCCACGTCATCTGCGTAAGAATTACAATTTGTACAGTCGCCGTGCCAATCGAGGGTTGCAATTAACTACTTGTTAAACACCCACATGTATGGCGATGTATCCCTCATTCGAATGTGACATGTCCACTCAAAATTTCCAAAATTGTTTAGAACAATAATACATCCACATAACTTTGAACAAGGAATCCGATGGCGTGCTTCGGTGTACTTTGATCTGAAACACCTTGCATATTATGATCGGCTCCAAGGAACTTGAAATATAATAAAAACATTATATGATATCCCTCAACATAAAATCCACAAACAACGATGACATTAGGCACATTTTTCCAATGAACAAAAGAACTCTACGGTTGCCTTAAAAGGTAACCTTCTGAAGGAGAATGGGGAACGCGAAAAACCTTATTGGAACAGACATAGAAACCGCGAAGACCCTACGAACATCGAATTCCATCATTTTACTATAACTTCCCTCAATTACATAATTAGTTAATGTAAAGAGAAGATTGGATGGATCTGAATTTTCGTTCGCATTTTGTACCCTTTCTGAATAAATATTTCTGTTATTTTTCTCTTTGGAAAATTTTTCCAAGAAGATCGTCAAGATGTCATATCTAATTTTTATTTTCTTTTTATTTACCTCTTTTTCGGTTTAACTTACGGACAGATGTTATTCATTTTCTTCAGAAAAATTTCTTCATTTATATCTAAAATTTTCAAAGAATCCACGTGTTTTCAATTTGTTTCCTCTAAATTACTCTTAAGAAAATTGTTTTTGTGTTTTTCGGGGGGTTGTAATAACGGTGACAACAGCAGCTATGTCTGACAACAATGTAGCATTCATTTCACAAAATTATTTGATTACTACAAATTTATTGATTTTTTACCAAACAAGAAAAAAAAATCCTGTAAATTTTACATTCAGTTTTTAAAGGACAACAGTGCTTCTCTAAATACGATTTGCAGGAAACCTTCCCAGTTGGTATATTGTAACTTCCTAAAATTCAATAATCTGAGGGGAATGGTACCTACCTATTTTTAGTGGTAGACATTACAATACCAATTTGCGAATACAAAAGTTTTGATTACTTGCACGACCCTCGTCTATACCCTCTTCTACACCAGCAAAATCAACAAAGGAAGCATAAAATTTTCCAGTCAGCAAATTTGTTTCCATACTTTTACCTTTTACGTATATATCCTCATTATTTCTGAAATTTTGGGTAAATAGGAACCGAAATCAACCAACATTTACCTATGTATCGCACAAAATTCACCTAAGCATTCATATTACCTTCTTCGATTGCTGTTGTTCTTGTCTCCCAAAACATCCCAACATATCCTGAGATGGGTTGGTAGAATGTTTCAGATAATTCCTCATAGATTCGAAATACTGTCCCAATCCTCTTATGTGATAAACGTAAACAAATATGTACAAATGCCTACAAATACAAATACGTAAAAATATTCTTTCTGCTTTATGGGACCGACACATTCGGTTCTGTTCTCATTTTTACAAGATAAATAGTAAGTGGGACTAATTCAATTATATTCCCTTATTCAAGTACAAATTTGTGATTTGGTATTCATACAATTCCGAGGAAGTAGTACGCACAATATGAGAAAATATGAAATTAATACAGATATTGGGGTAAATACAGCACAAGCACATCATGAATAAGAGATTTTTATGGATTGAAAGAAAAGATTGTATCATCATTGATGTAACTTAAATATCACCAACGTGTGTTGTGTATAAACAAAATGATATACTGGGACAAATAACACCTGTAAATCCATGTCGAAAGAACATTGGTTTAATTATAATCTAAACCGCAATTTATCTTTCAATTTGCAAGAAATAAAAGCAGATAGAAATAAGTCTTTTATTTTCATTAAACTAGGCAACGCGTCCAAACCATTCACTTAATAGCTGCGTTCTTTTGGCAGCAGAGTACAGAGTTGTCATACATTAACCGTGCTAAATTAACTCGGTTATTTAACCGAGTTAAAGAGCTTACTGAATTATTTAAGTCTTCTACGGGAAAATAGATGGCGCTTATTGAAAGTTTTTGTGTTTAAAAGTTGATCTTGCTCATCATAGCAATTAATATATACACTAATGTGGGCAAAACTGACATGAAGATAAATTTCAAGTTAATAACGGTCTTTACTTATCTTGGGTTTGCTTAAAAAGAGGAAAAGAAAAGAAGAAGAATTAGCTATGTACTCCATGGATTCCAACCATTCTTTTTAGCTTTCATAACTCTGTTGCCCAAAAGAACACAGCTAATATGTGCTCAATCAACTTTAGGGAGTTTCTAGCAAAACCCTAGATTCAATAAAAGTTGCCACAAAAGAATATAAGAACGATATAAATTTTACACTGGTGAACAAAGTATCGACACTAGTGGGACAAGTAAGAAATGTTCACTGTCCTACGGGTCACGTACGCTTTTAAACAATAACACTCGGGTCAGAAGGACCGGGAACATCGTCAGAAGCCACCTCCACGATTGGAGCTTCTAAGCACCACCGGCAACGAACGCCGAAGCAGGCACAGTTAATGAGACGTGTCGATAGCCACCTTGAGAAAATATTTGAGAAAATACTACCAATACTAATGCAAGCGCTTTAAAAACACTAGAAAAAAAGCTGACAGTTTCTAGCTTGTTGTCTTGTCCTCTTTATCCTATGAGCTAAGATTGGATCCAAAGTCTTTGTTGATTGATGAATTGGTGTCCCAATTCGAACTTTCGTGGAATATATGTAAAAAAGAGATATTTTTACAATAAAATCACGAACCCGTTTGTCCAGTAATTGCTTCAGTTCCTGGAAGCAAATTCTACCAGGAAACAAACACTATTTCAGTAATTAACTAAATTCGCACATGGTTTAATCGGAAATTATAATAAAAAATTTATAATAAACGACCAAATCTCAAACTTGAAAAATACGGACATCGAGTGCCATTTAAATAATTTAACTAACCCTTAGCACGCAACATATCAGAAAATTCAATGGAGAAGAAATTTCACGGCAAATTTTTCAAAGGCAATAAATGTCAGAACGGCACCTCACTTGACGTCCATCTGAGGGTCATCGAAACAGAATCGCCAGGCAAAGCCCTCCACGTCAAAGACAACAATCCTGTAATCGAAAATAATGCATCAAGGTGAATAAAGGGAAGAATAAAGCTCTTACTGTCATGGCCGTAGATATCAAGTGGAGGATTATCAACAACCATTTCAATAAAATTGAAATTGGTCGTTATGTAGGGTGGACAATTTCTCCGACCCATTACCGGGTTGCCTCAAAAATCGTTGGTGATGAGAAAGTGCAGATTTTACGAACACAATAGATGGGTATTGACATCGGGTGATATTAATAGCGTTGAATTTGCATAGTAAGTGATTGGGAAACCTGAAAATTACGACTAATTTTTAGAGTGCAATAAAACATAGATGGGGTTGCCTTCTATTCAGTGATGATAATAAAGATGACTATTCCACTGTAGAGTTTAGATTAGATATATAAATAAGAAAAAAAAAATCAACGTAGAAGTAACAAAGCTGACCAGCCGAATAGAGGAATATTTTGTTTTTAAACTGAAAACTCTTTAATCCATGGCTCGTATTCTTCTCTTCCCAAATTTCAGATAATTCTGGATACACTGAAATATGAAAATCACAAATGTCTATAAATTCCGGCAGCAATCTACAAGTGCTCATGGGAGCGCAATCTAATTTTCAATTATTCAATACTTCCATCTCGTAATATTTATTTAAGACACTAAAATCCGATTAAATGCACATCTCATATATAATAGTGAATGAGCTTAAGTACAGTTTAATGTGTGCACAGCAAGTCATGCCACAACCAGTCCTTGTTATGGACAAAATGCAGGCATCGCTCCTAAGAACCTACATCTGAGGGGGATGGGGGTAGAAATCTGGATTGTTTGCATTGTCTGCCCAACCAAAAGATTGTTTATTGGGTCACGTCCTTATTGTATCCGATACAATAATGAATGACCTGGGGAGAAATATGATTCCTTGGCAGGCAGTACATACCCCCTTTCTGCCTCTCAGCTATCAAGTCGTCACATTTCTACTTCATATTGGTTGCAGCTTAAGGGGTTGTGTATTCACCCTGAGGAACTTAACCATCCAACTTTAGTTCAAATAGGACAGTACATATGCTGTGCCAACTATATTTATTGTGCGGAGGAGAGGAGATAGAAAAGAATTACGAAAGCGATTTATTGGTCTTGGGATTTTTTTCTTATTTGTTTTCTTTGCCTTCTTTCATTTCATACTAAAAGACAGATTTTTTCTGGAGGGTTTTCTTCAATTGTCCTACCATCCATGGATTTCATTTTTCTTGGAATTGTGCCCCATCGAAATGACTTTCCTCAGATTTTCTCGATGTACTTGATATTGATTGGGATTGGATGAGACTAGAATCTTATAATTATAATTGAATAGAATTATCTTGTCTTTGCGTAGAGAATCTTAACTGAATTCATAAGTAACGCAGCAAGTAGGCAACAATAACACGGCTAGCATTTTTAATAAACACTCAAGACCGTTAGCCAATTTCAGACGATTCCTTAGATCAAAGAACTATCTCATCACCAGCCAAGAGCCTTCGATAACCTAGTGCCAGCGCATGAAAAACAATTTTACTTGCTTTTACAAGAAGAAGGAAGCTCTCCCTCAAAAGTCCATATCTTAAGGAAACCACGTCATTTTTCAAATGAGATTAAATATAATTCCAGAGTAGAGGACCACTTGGACCCTCAACCCAAAAGGGTCTAAGATAAAACAATATCAATCTTGTGGTACTGACAAAGACTTTTTGGAAGAACCTAGAGACTCAAGGCGAAAATAATTCTAAGACCCATGGCCACTTATGCTGTGTTAGTATAGTCGCGTAAAACGATACCAAAGATACCACAATCGAGCCTACGAAATCTATATTTTATCTAACTCTTCATTCTAGACTTTCCTGGAACTATCTGGCAACTGGCTAAAAATAATAACACTTTAATGTGGATGTTAGGTCATGCGGGTTTGGAGCGTAATACCATAAGCATATTAACATACGTTTACAGATTGGTTTAGTGAATATCCAATTTATAATTCTATAAAAATTATCCTTAATCTGCACCAAAATCTTTCGGATTAATCCTGAATCGGTACACAACTCCGCAACCATTTCTGTTGTTTATCTCCGTTTAACGCCTTCATTAATAAAATACCCTTCCCAATAGGGTAACTAATGAAATTTTCCTCACAGTTTTACTTTGTTTTCGCCTGTTTTACTCTGGTTCGAATGTGGCAAGGAGCAGGCACGTCTTTTTGTTTTGCCGTAACTTTTATGATGACAAAACTTTTCCAAATCGTTAAATCAAGAGAAGAGCACACACTCGTAAATCCCATAGATAAGTTTTATCTGCCAGAAGTGAAAGTTAGCCGAGTGAATTCTCACTGGAATCTATTGTCCATTGTGTTGGGCCGCACAGTATTGCAGGTAATCGTCATTGGTATAAAGGGAACAAGTGTTGAAGAGTTCAAGTGTGCAACAAGGAAATCTATTGATAGCTCCTTTCAGTCTACATCTAGGTATCAGAGCGGACATAGAAATCTGTATATAAAAGAAGGGTAAGGAATTGTACGACTACACACACCCCTATACACAACGCAAACTTAATTGACTTTTTAAAAGATATTTGTGGCCCCATACCCACTTCAGCACCAACAGCTTTACCGTACCTATCATGTGGTTTTTCTATTAAAGAAGTTTCATTAAGAAAGTTTCTTCCATGTACTCTCGACGAAAATGGTCCTTTGTGGAAGATACTTAAGTAAATGTCGTGCGACTTGAAGTGCACTATTAAACTTTCGATAGTTGACGTCTAGCAGGTGGGGGGTGGGGGCTAGGAAGTAATCAAGGCTCCTACAGAATCATTTCATTCACTCAAGTTCAAACATTCATTCCCATTTTGGTGTTTCATTTCGCCTCTTTCAAAGCTGAGAAATTGGTTTCCGACAAATAAAAGGAAAAATTTAAGATGGTTGTATGGCCAACCGTTCGCCCATTTCACCACAAAAAGAAGGGTTAGACTCTTTGATGATGTCATAAGGTGGCCTGTCAAAGAGAATATTTCAAAGGGCACTATAGCTAGGCAGGCGACTTTCCACTTGAAAGCTTCAAAATGCACTCCTGAGAAAATGAAGTTTGGTACCATTATCAAAATACAGCAGAAAAAAAGTACTGCACTAATATCAGGGATTCAGTATCCTGCAGATGTGATGGTATTCTTTTTTCCAATAGCATAAGATCCCCGGAGCTCCTCTTCTGAAAGGAGTAGTTTCATTACGGAGCATCTTTCTTCGGGTTTTATGGGATCTCTCTTCATTAAGTTTCGTTCATTTATTTGCACCAGCTATAAATAGTCCTGGTACAGTCAAGAAAATGGTGATTCTTTGGAGCAGGTCCAAATTTTATTTGGAATTTTATTAAATGCGACATTTTAAATTATTCACAAAATGAAATTTCTCACTGATATTTACCGTCCACTTTCTGGGAAATGCTCTCTAGTGAGAATAGTCCTGGAATCCTGTAATTAAACGACCAATCATTAAGAGGAAATTCTTTACGTAACGAGCTTCGGTTCAATGAACGTGACTATCCAAGAAAAAAGTTATAACTATTGTTTGAACTGTAAAAACTCTCTGCAAACAATAACAATCCCGGACAATTAATTAAAGAAAAAAAGTTCCCGAGCCTCAAATCTTGGAATCCCATCAGACAGATAGAAACGCGGACGAAGCAGGCAAACCGATATAACATTATTCACAATAACGACTTCGGTCGAAGTTTGCTAAAATTAAGATAGTAATACGCCAACAGTGACCGCTAAATATTAAGGTCCCCTGGTGAGAATTATTTCGGGCCCATTAGTAGAAGCATTAGGTTGGCCCTAACCAGTATTCTGTACGTCTTTGACATTCAGGCTCTACAAGTTCCTTCTACCCTTCTACACTTTTCTTGTGCCAAAAGTTGCTCAAACTTGGTCAACTTTTTCTGTTCATGTTGTCTCTGTAACCGCTTCAGATTTTCATTCGTGTCACCCATCCTCTTCGGTAGTTATCTGAAATTTATCCCTTCAGAGCAGCGTTGAGGGCTGCAGAGGTTCAACTTGATAGGTAGAATATGTCCGCGCTGGAAAATTTTTAAATTTATGATGACCAAATGCATTTTTAAAATGAAATTTTCGGGAGTTTTTTAATTAAAAACTTAAATAGGGTTGAAATTTACGGTAACACTTTTATGACGGTTATCTGGGTGGTGGATCCAAAGTTTAGAAAGACTTTTGCGATGCTAAAAGTCGATTTACTTCATAAGATAACTCAAGGACGGACATTTCATTTGAAATATCTGCGACGGTACAGGCGGGTATATTGAATAAATTCCATTTGAAAACAGAGACTATAGATATATATGGGAAACTATAGACTATAGATGGGAAACCTGCCCATAGGATAAGAAAGGAATAGGGCTGTGGACCGGACCGTCCAACATGGAATGAGAGACGCTCATCAGACATATTGCAATGATGACTGAGAATGCAACAACTTTGGAAACTTTAGCACTAACGATTTAAGGCCAAAATCTCATGGGATTTCTGGTCAATTCTGCATTCAAATTTTACCGAAGGTAGTAACTTATATTTTGAGAGAACAGTTGTGCTACAAACACCTTATTACTGTGAAAAACCTGGAGTGCATTCAAATGAAAGCTTTTTTGTCCTGAATAAAATCCTTGAAAGGAAATTATGTGCTAATAAAAACCATAGCAGGAATTATATCCAGGACACTATGACCTCTCGGGAACAAAGTGGAAAGCACCACTAAAACTTGAGTACTATAGATTGAATTGAATTGAATTGGTAATATTCAGAAACATGAAAGTTGCGATTAGAAATGTGTTTACTAAAGGTTGCACTACCTCTAGGGGAGTTAAAAGTACTGACTATTAACCTTATACCTATTCTGAAGAAGACTTTTATGCGTTGCAGATTGTAATATCGTTCGACAGAAATCGAAGTAGACAGCTGCCTTGAGGTTATTTTTCGTCCCACTGCCAAGATTCGTTTTGGCTGGTTTGCTTCGTAGTGCGTCTAGGCAATTCCCACGCTTGGACGATTCTTATTATTATGAGTATTTGGTTATTAGTTATCTGTTCCATGCTACCCGTGAGAAAACCTGTGACAGTAACCCTGCTGCTTATGCAATAACTACACTTTTAGTTAATATATTTCCAGAGAGTTTACAATTTCCAAATTATCATCCTCCCACTTCCCGTGCATAGTTATTACGATATATTTTAAGAAATTCAGAATTCTTTATGTGCGCATCAGTTATCGACACGCGTAGTTTTTGTATAAATTACACAATACTGGGCCTGTTCAAAAATTCAGAACTGTGTAACTGTTTTAAAAACTACACGCATGTTAATCCATTTCCAGAGAGTTTGTAATTTTCGAAGTTATCATCCCCTCCTTAGGTTGCCATAATCATTCTGAAATTTTCTAAAAGATTTCAAATTTTGTAAGTATAGTGTAGTTTTTGCACAAGTTACGCAGTTCTGCATTTATGAAGAGGTCCGCTGTGTTTTTGAACAGACCTTTTTATAATCTTACGCGTTCTCCTCACTTCTTCACTACATCCGTGTTCTGAGAAATTTTTACCACAGTTTCCTCTTCAGTCTTCTTCAGTGAAATCCTTAACGTGCAATGTAACATATCTGTTAAATAACATAATAGAAAACATAAATTACAAATTCCCCATAGAATACTTTTTTTACTATTAACTACTTGTTATATTTTACTTCTGGTTCCCTTATGTTACATGTATGTAAAACGATTAAAACTGTGTAGAAAATATTTTAAATGGTCAAAAAAAATTTTTAAATTATGAATTTTAAAATTTTTGAGCAAGGGTTGCACGTGTACTTGACAATGGATATGAAAAATGTGCGCATTAAAATGTTTTACACGGAGATATATTTTATGTAACATTTGACATAAGAGATGGTTGAGCTTTTCAAGATATACCTTCCAGGCAATCAAATCAAATACTCTAACCAAGTTTTCCAAATCCTTACTGTTATATCGGTTCAAAACTCGATTAATTACCACAGGTTTTTGTATATGTGAAATTGTACGGTTTAGGTTCGGAGCATCTGAGTTTGTAAAGTTTAGGTTGGAGGCATTTAAATTTGTAAAGTTTAGGTTAAGGCATCTAGATTTGTAAGGTTTAGGTTCTAGGCATCTAAATTTGTAAGGTTTAGGTTAGAGGTATTGTAAAGGTAAAAGATTTAGAAGAAATGTCAAAAATTCATTAATTTTATTCTAATTTCTATTCGGCTGGGCTGGCAGAATAGTACTACTTACTAAGAAAAGGATACCTCATACTTTTCCTCCTGCGGCGATTTCTACACTGATTGCGACTCCTTGAACCTTGAAGCTTTAGATTTAAAAAAGCTTTACTTGTAACCGGGAAAACGTACGTGTTTTGCCAACTTTAGGAGTTTTTGTTACATTTTCTACATTCGGTGTAGAAATTCTATTAAATGTCGATTTTTCACCTTCGGTGCAGCTTCTGACTGAGTTTGAAATTATGGTTTCCTTAATAGCAACGAAATATGGACGAAGAAAGTATTATTTATTTTAGAAAATATTGTAAAAACGCTTAAATGTGAAAATTTCTCTTTATCCAGAGATTATTTGGATGTGACCAGACCAATGATGGGCATTTACGCGGAGATTTCCATTGTTTACACTTCAGCGTAAAGAATGAGTAGGCAATGTAAATTTTTGATAGACAATGGCCCTATTTATGTGCCTACTATGTACCACACCTGATATAGCAAAGTCAATTAAAAGGATATAGGGTTTTCCACATATCAGCATATGAAGAACATGCATTTTACTATCTATTTTTTTTTGTTGAAGTAATTTATCAGGAAAAAACACAAGAGTTATCCCCTTAGAATAACTTCTTCCCCTTAAAATTCCATGGGCAGAACTACAGTTTCTTTGAAAAGATTTAAGAGATTTTAAAAAATTGATTGTACTTACGAACCCATTGGCATGTTGCACAGTAAACTTTCTTGCCAAAAGTTGTGCCTTATTTGGAACATTTGTCAGGTTAAAATTTCCCAATCTCCTCTTACCTAATTTACTTCCGCCAGTTACATCATAGGGTTGTCTCTGGAGCTTAGGCAATACCTTGAAAAAATATAAATAAGTATAGATAACAGAAATTATTAGAACCACTACTTTTGAGAAGAATATTGTTAGCAAGAATAACAAGAACAAAAAAACGATCAACAATTCCACCTCATCCCTCGTCAGCACTGCATCCAGCAGTGCTTTTCTTAGTTCATGGGACAGCCCTATGCTACCACAACTAAGGCGGAAGGGAATTTTTGGGGAAGAGGAGTTTGGGAATTATTTTTAACCCGACAAATTTTGCAAGTCAATCCATAGTTTTTGGCATTACTACCGGCTACCTGGGTGGCTTAATGTTGTCATCATTTCGCGTTACAGAGATCTTGTAGGGTTTGCGAATGTGTGGAACATTTTACGTTTCCAGTCACCTTTGGATTTCCCTCTAGGATAACTACAACCACATAAAACATTTCATAATCTGGTTTGCAAAACAATATACGCAACCACTATTAATACTGGTGCCTCTGTCGAATTTCCATGATCAATTCAGAGTGCGTGGTTAAAGAATTCTGAAACCTGAAAAAGAAATAAGTGGGCTTTTCCCAAAACCTTGTTAACCTCTAGCCTTGTAGAGAATAATAGTTTTACGCTAGAAGAAGCCCACAACAATGTACTACTCCATATATAACATTTTCCATCTAAAGCCACTTATAACATTTGTGAATATGATACATCACTCTTCACTAATCCATATGTGGTGGATGTGGACAAAACACTTCTCCTGAACACTGTGAGCAGTCATTATCAGTTCAGTTCAATGATTGCCACATGTAACCAATCCTTCAAAATTTCTGCCACTCTAATCCCTTAAAACGGAATTTGTATGAACTCTCGAAATCGCGATAACCATTATTTATCACTATGAAAGCAGATGAAAGTTATTACTGTGGGTGGACTTAGTTTGGTAGCCATTCAACCACTTCGAACTAATTGAACCCACACTCTCTCTATTTTCCATTCGCAACTATACGAATGCTATAAAATCTCCACTAGGGTCGCAAACTATAGTTTCACAGTTTCACTATTGCACATTTGGTTAGGTGATTGTACCATGAAAATTGTACAGTGTAATAAATTCAATAGATGTAACCAGAAACAACTAGAGATGTAGTCTGGTGGACATAAGGGCAGGAGAATTAGAATTTTCTCGGATTGTAATGGCCATGAAAATCGCACGTTTCTCTACGCACTTAACCGAGTTCATATCGTGCCCGCCGCCGGTCATTCATTATAATTAATGTGAGCTATATCACATTATTAGGATTCGTCTAACGCACGAGCAATTTGTGGTTAATTAATGAATATGGCCAGTGCACCCGAATGAGCTGAAACTCAAATATATTCTCTGTCCAGAACTGAATGCAATTTAGATACAGACAGGCTCAGTAAATAAAAAAAAAGATGTTCATGGAAAGATATGAACCACAAATGCAATAAACTAGAGTAGTAGAGTAGTACCTATATCAACGGTTTTCGCAAAACAAGAGAAAGTGAATAGGAGCAAAGAGATAAAAGTACGAGATGGATACTGAACTGAAATGTGACCATTATAACATAAATATAAAGAAAGCCACCGGAATATGTTTCTACTAAGCGTACAATGCCATCGGAAGGACATGAAATAGAGATGATATGATGAAAGTGCTAACTGAAGAAAAAATTACATAAGAAGTTGCAGGAAAATTTCATGACGGAGTTCACATTTCTGTAAAATGCTTAGTTGATTCCTGCAGTGATTTAAAAGAGGTCCAGGTTATTCCAAAGAACTGCAGCTTATAATCAGACTCAGATCTTTTTCAATAGCCTCAGTATTTAACTCGATATAGCTAGGGACAGCAAAATTTCATAATGTTAAAGTACATCCGACGAAATCTCCATCTCCTTAAAAAGATAAAGATACACCACTTTAGATAAATTTCATGCTTTAAAATTATCAAGGGTTTGGCTTAGTACAGCATAACAACATTGATTACAAAATTTTTAACACTTACTGAATAGTATTTTAAAGGATATGCAAATGATTGTATCTTGTTAAATTAAGGACGACACAAAACTGTTGTTAGCCACAATGTTTCAGAATTGCAATTCACTCAATTCAATATCCAAGAATTCACTTGCTTTGGGGTAGTATCATTCCTCCCCTCAAAATTAAGGAGAACCCTCTCATACAAGGAGAAAGCTTTTTTACCCTTTCCTACCACAGTTCATTGATTAAACGAGCGCATGGCATCCCACACAGTATAAAAAATGTGCTTCGAGTGCTCTCATTTCGTAAAGTAAAGAAGTCCATTAAACCAACAGTCAGTGATTTCTTTTCAAAACTCTGTACCTTTGCGTTTAACGAAAAACCAAAAGGAATGAGGGCACGTAGATAGAGGTCTTTGTGAAACGATTTGGAGGACGTGGCTAGGTCACTGCAAAATCATATTTCGATTTAATGAAATCCTTTATACATCGTACATTCTGGACTAGGGCAGCATAAAATGCCTTTGTGCCAATGTCCAGAAAGTAAAGGTTGTAAACCAAGTGATATCTGGGATTACATCAAACAGGATTTTATGCACTTAAAATAGAAGACCTCTACAGACGGCTTACTAAAGTGCGTCCTTTGCTCGTCCATGACTTACCTTACAGGATAAATAGTCTAGAGATTACGGTTACGGATAAAATTGTGGTTACATGTGTATACGTCTGTTGGAGATACATATATTATTTTTAGGATAGTACATTTCACAGCACGTGGACATTTGAGTAGCACATAAAAAAGAAATTTAGTCATTATGGTTTAACACAGGACTGTATTCCTCGGAGTTAATGAATAAAACATGTAACAAATTCAATTTAACCCTGGTATAGATGATTGTATCGTAATCTCTAGTTAAAGTCCAAATGTGCGACTATAGATTGTGCTGGGATGACTTTTCAAGGGTTTTCAG